>CAUYUJ010000170.1:620830-630830 GCA_963575745.1 Prorocentrum cordatum
CTTGGAAGGAAGGTTTATTCAATCGCTTCGCTCCTTCCGCCGGCCGTGCCATCGCAGGCGTTTGCCTGCGCGTTCGTGGCCTCTTGGGGCCTCTTGGGGGCCGTTTGGGGGCTTCTTTTTGGGTCTCTTGTGGGCCTCGTGGGGCCTTCAGGGGGCCTCCTGGGCTCTTGGGGGCCTCTTGGGGCCTGCTGCGGGCCTCTTGGGGCGGAAGGCTCGAATTGGTGATTCGTGTTCCCCCTCTTGGGCCCCTCTTGGGGCCGTCTTGGGGCCCTCTTGCGATCTTGGGCGCCTCTGGGGCCGTTTTGAGGCCCTCTTGGACCGTCTTGGGGCCCTCTTGGGGCGGTCTTGGGGGCCTCTGAGGCCCTCTTGGAGTGTCGGAAGTTCGAAAACGCGATAACGCGAAAGACATAGAGAAAACACAAGGTGACGCCATTTTTTGTGTGTTTCTTTTGGCCTCTTTGAGGTCCTCTTGGAGCGCTCTTGGGGCTTCTTTGGGGCCTCGTGGGCCATCGTGGGGCCATCTTGGGCGTCTCGGAGCGCTCTTGGGTCGTGATTCCGATTCGTAGGCCCTTTTCGAGCTGCCTTGCGGTTCCTTGGGCCGCTCCTGGGGCGATCTGGAGGGCCTCGAAAACCGCCCCCGGGAGTTCCGGTATCCTTGAGCGGACCTTGCCGGGACCTTGCCGGCACCTTGCCGGGAGTCGGCCGGGGTTGTCTTCGATTGGGGACCCCAGGGGCTGGCCCCCGCGCGCGAACTAGAATACATAGATATACCAGGAGATTTTAGCACGCCTCTGGCCCGTTGGGCCAGCGAATTGCAATATCGTTGATGGGTCCTGGGCTTGTCCTCTTCCCCCCCCTCCTCCCGCTCTTCCCCCTCCTCCCTGTCCTCCCTGTCCTCCCTCTCCTCCCTGTCCTCCCCCTCCCTGTCCTCCTCCGTCTCTCCCTCCTCCTCCCCCTCCCCCTCCTCCCTGTCCTCCCTCTCCTCCCTCTCCTCCTCCGCGCCCTCTGATGGCGAGCTGCCAGCTGCCGTGCCCGCCTCGCCGCCGCCCCCCTCCTGCCGCGGCGAGAGGACCAAGCCCCTGTGCGAGACCTCCGCCCCTGAGGAGCCCGGGCCCGCTCCCGCTGTCCGCTGCCCGCCCCTCGTCGCCGTCGCCGTCGTCGTCGCCGCCGCCGTCGTCGTCGCCGTCGCCGTCGTCGTCGTCGTCGTCGCCGTCGCCGTCGTCGCCGCCGCCGTCGTCGCCGTCGCCGCCGCCGCCGCCGTCGTCGTCGTCGTCGTCGTCGTCGTCGTCGTCGTCGTCGTCGCCGTCGCCGCCGTCGTCGTCGTCGTCGTCGTCGTCGTCGTCGTCGTCGTCGTCATTGCCGCCAGGCCTCGGACCGTGTCGTCGCCGTCCTCGCCACCATCGCCGTCTTCGTCCAGGCTTGCTTGCGAGGCCGGATGTTGCACGCGCTCTTGTAAGACACGCCCAGGAGCGACTCTGTGTATGAGGGTGGGGGCGGAGACATATTGTATCGTGCTCTACACGTCACGTGGCAACGCTTGCGGGGCGGCAATCGAAGTTCCAAGGTACTCGCTGCTTGGCAACGCAAGGGGGTGGAGCAATCGCAAGTTTACGTTTGCCAGGTGGCAACGCAGGGCGGCGACACCAGGTTTTGTTTTGCTTTACCCGGCAGGTGGCAACGCCAGCGGGCAAACAACAAGTACCGTTCTACTCTATTCGCCACGCGGCAACCATGTTGTTCTAGTCGTCATGTGGCGAACGCAGGGGGGAGGGCAAAACAAATATGATTCGTCTGTACTCCACGAGAGCGGTATATGGGGAAATGCTTCGGCGATGGTGCTGACGATGACGACAGCGACGGCGATAACGAGAACGACGACGATAACAACGACGACGACGACGACGGCGGTGACGACGGCGGCGGCGGCGGTGGCGGCGGCAGCGGCGGCGGCGGCAGCGGCGGCGGCGAAAACGTCGCAGCGAACCACCGGCCGCGCGCCCGCACGCCAGCCCGCGCCTCCGACAGCCCGCTCGCCCGCTTTTCCGCCCGTCCGCGCGACCGCCCGCCCGCCCGCCCGCGCGCCCGCCCACTCGCGCGCTGGGCCGCTCGCCTGGCCGCCCACCCGCCCGCTCCCTCAATCGCCCGCCCGCTAGCTCGCTCGCTCGTTCACCCGGCCGTGCGCCCGTCCGTTCGCCCGGCCAGTCGCCCGCCCGCTCGCCCGCCCGCCCGCCCGCGCGACCGTGCCCCCGCCCGCGCGCTCGCCCGCCCGCCCGGCACGCCCGCCGGCTCGCCCGGCCTCCTGGCTGCAGGGCCTCCCGCGCGGCCAGTAAACGGGGAAGAGCACTTGACGGCTTCCATGAGCCATCCGATGTCGGCGCCACCCCAACATACTTCTACTATGTGTGCGTCGCCCCCCCCCAGGGGCGACGCGCGCACCGAGAAATCTGATAGTATATGCGTCGTGGCGGGCGCCTTCTGGCCACACCGCTCGGGAAACTATCGTAATTATATTTTGAGAGCACTATGTCTACTATGTGCTTCCACTCCTTGCGTTGCCACATGATGAGTAAAGTAGAGCAGTACCGTTTCCACCCTGGATGTTGCCACGTGGGGGGGATGATGGGATAGTATGGTTTTCGCGCCACCAGGCGTTGCCGTGTGATGGGTGGAGGAGAATAGCTTCTTTCCAGCCTCCCTGCATTGCCACGTGAATCGGATACCTAGGATCGTATTGTTGTCGCCCCCCCACCCCCCCACGCATTGCCATGTTACGAGTAACATCGGATGGTATTGCTTCGGACTGGGGAAGTCCACAGCATGGGGGGGAGCTCTCGTAGGGCGACAAAGGAGGGGATGAGGAGAAGCTTCGACTGGAGATGTAGAACGGAGGAGGGGTAGCTTGTGGGCAGCGGGGGGAAGGGGGGGGTCGGGGAGCAAAAGCTTGGGAGGTGTGGGGGGTAGTTTCTGGAACGCGAAAGATGGGGAGGGGGGGCCTTCCTGTTGGGGCAGTAAGAGGTAGGAGGGGGCGGTAGCTTGCAGATGCCGCGGGGGAACGGGGGGAGGGGGGGGGGGGGGCTTCGGGTTGGGGAGGCCAACGACAGGAGGAAGGTTGCCCCCCCCCAGAGGTCAAAAAGGGAGGCAAGGGGGGAGCTTCCGGATGGGGAGTTGCGTGGGGGGGGGTGAGCGGTAGCTTGCAGGAGCCGCGGCGCAAGGGTGGTTTGCGCGGGGGGGGGGGGGTCTTTCGGTCGGGGAGCAAAGGGGGGAAGGGGGGGGGGGGAGTTTCCGGAGCTCGGAAAAAGGGTATGCAGTGAAGCCTCTCTGATTGTCTGGCAGCGCGAGCTTCGAAGGGCTCCTCCCATCATCACCTCTATGTTCGGCCAGCTGTTCGGACCCATGTGCCCACCCATTGTGTCGGCACCGCGCTGGCACCTGTCTGGCGAGCGTTCGGGCTTACGATCACCTCGCGCAGGCTGGATCGGGCGACATGTTGGATATTCAAGGTGCAATGATTTTTGAATTGCACTGGGAAGCGAGTGCCTTCTCTTATTGTCAGTCATTGCCGTTCATGTCTATTTGAAGGCGTACGGCCTGTAGGACGCACCAACTTTGCACCGAGCTTTGCAGCCCAACAAACCCTCAGGAATGGTAGCCCAGAGCCTCTCTTCAGGAGAGTTTCTGAAGGGCCTCCGACCTCACCAGTCCCTCTCTTCCAAATAGCATATGATAGTACTGGACACGCTTGGACCCCGAGCTTCTTGAACAGGCCGGCGCGACCTCCTCCTCTTCCTCCTCTTCCTCCTCTTCCTCATCCTCCTCCTCTTCCTCCTCCTCCTTCTCCTCCTCCCCTTCCCCCCTCCCTCCATTCCTTCCCTTGCCTTCCGCATGCTCATTTGTGCATGCCCGTCCGCATGGTGGCCCCGCACCCCTGTCCGCACGCCACACACGTTTCGTGGCCCCAGGGCCCCAGGGGAAGCTCCGCCGAAGGCTCCAGGGGCAGGGTCCGCATGGCGACCCCGTACCCCTGTCGGCCCACCCCTCACACGTTTCGTGGCCCCATGGGGAGCTCCACCGAAGACGTCAGCGGGAGGGTCCCCATGGCGGCCCCGCACCGATTTCGGCTTACACGCTTCGTGGCCGCATAGGGAGCTGCCCCTCGTTCTTCTCACCTGCCTTGCGTCACTCGACCCGCATATGCCTGGATCCTCCGCGCGGGTAAACTTGGACAGCCCATGTGTTCTCGAGGACATTGGCGCCTTCAGGGTCAAGATGGGGCGCACCACATCCAGGGGCAGAAATCGGGCTCAGACCATGGCGTTACAGCCTGATCAGGTAGGCACGTGTCATCAGGGCCGACTGAACTGAGGGCAGCGTGCCCGCTTCAGTGGAATATCTAGGGATCATCATCGGCATCATCGGCATCATGAACACGAGCATTACCAGCGTCTTCATCCTCGCCGTCGTCGTCGTCGTCGTCGTCGTCGTCGTCGTCGTCGTCGGCACCATTATTATTTGCCATCGTTGTCAGCATCCGTATCCTCTGACGGAGGGAAGAGGGACTTCCACGCATCGGCTGCATTTTATCATGGTACACCGTGCCCACGACTGTGTAGGTGTCATCATTCTCGATTCGTGCGGCAACGAGTGCTACGGCAGAGGTTGCTATCAAGTCCGCCATGGCACAGGTAATGTCCAACGTATCAAAGGACGGTGCAAGCGCATATGAGGCCGTGGCACCAGGTGCAGGCCTCGGGGCTGGTAGCTCACATTCGAGCGAACCCCAGCCAAGCCTGGTGAGAGGGAACCTGTCCAGCGGGAACGCTTCGTGTGCGGCATGTGGCGGCCGGGCCAGCAGGGATGCGACGCAGAAGAAAGACCGCCCTCGTCTCAATATCATCCGTGATCGGCTCGAGCGCGTGGCCCCCCACCAGGTCGCGACAGTGCCAGGATGGCCGCCGAGACTGGCGAGCGCGCCGCGCCCGCGCTCTCCAGCGAGCCGGCCGCCGCCACGGCGGCCGCTGCCCGCGGCGGGCGCGGCAGGTGCCCGGTGGAGTTCGCGGCGCTGCTCGGACACACGGCGGTGGCGGCCATGCTGTGGGGGGGCTATTTCGTCGTGGTCGTGCAGCCCGCGCTCGATCTGGAGGGGCGAAGGGCGGCGGCAGGCGTGAGTGCCGGCGCGGGCCCCGAGTCCCAAGTCCCGAGGAAGAGGAGGAGGAGGAGGATGAGGAGGAGGAGGAGGAGGAGCAGGACGAGGAGGAGGAGCAGGAGGAGGAGGAGGAGGAGGAGGAGGAGGAGGAGAAGGAGGCAGGAGGAGGAGGAGGAGGAGGAGGAGGAGGAGGAGGAGGATGAGGAGGAGGAGGAGAGGAGGAGGAGGAGGAGGAGGAGGAGGAGGAGGAGGAGGAGGAGGAGGAGGAGGAGGAGGAGGAGAGGAGGTGAGGAGGATGATGATGATGATGATGAGGAGGAGGAGGAGGAGAAGGAGGAAGAAGAATAATGATACTAATAATACTACTAATGATAATCGTACTCATTACACTAACAAGAAGAAGAAAGGGAGGAGGTGGAGGGGGAGGAGGAGAAGGAGGAGGAGGAGGAGGAAGGAGGAGGAGGAGGAGGCCTGTGTGGTGCAGGCTATGTGATGCATCGTGGGGCACCGCCCATCGGGCACCATGGCAAGATCGGGCAGTTGTAACTTTCGGGACGTCACAAGGCACGAGCCATAGAACATCACCCTTAGGGCACTCCCTCCCTTCCTCCCCCCCTCCCTCCTCCTCCCCCTCCTCCTCCTTCTCCCCCTTCTCCTCCTCCTCCTCCTCCTCCTCCTCCTCCTCCTCCGCCTCCTCGTCCTTCTCCTCCTCCGCTCCTCGTCAGGAGAGGGAGAGGAGGAACGAGCCACCGCGGCAGCCAGTGCATCGTGTGTCGCCAGTCACACAGCACAGCCACCAGTGCACCAGGGCAAGAGCGAGCACTTGCAATACTCAAGACATCATGGGGGCCAGCTAGAGGAGGAGGATGAGGCGGAGGAGGAGGAGGAGGGGGAGGAGGTGGAGGGGGAGGAGGAGGAGGAGGAGGAGGAGGAGGAGGAGGAGGAGGAGGAGGAGGAGGAGGAGGAACACCACTCATGTGGCATCACTGCAGGAATAACACATCGCAACATGCATTTCCAACTCCTGCCAAAAGATGTAAGAACCCCGTGGTGCAAGCACAGCTCGGGGAATACACGTCGGAGGTCCGCGCGGATTTCTGGTCGGCGCTTCGGGTCGGCGCTATACCCCCCCCCCGCACCCCTGGCGGCACCCTCAGCGCCGAGTGAGGGACGTGGTGTCCAGAGCCGACCCAAGAAAGCCACGCGAAACCTTCACGCTTGCTCCGTTCTTTGCCTTTCTGAGTCACGAGCTGGTCCGACTGGGCCCTCCCTGCGGGGTTCTGGAGTGGCGTGTCTTCCATCAGAATGACCAGCTGGCCATGGGCGTTTGCAGATTGACCGTCTTCGGCTGCCTCCTTTTCGCCGTCGTCCGCTTGCTGACGTGCGTCCAGTCGATCGGCACGCGCTTGGAGACGGCACAGAGCGGTGCGCTCGGGCTCTTGCAGTGGGGCTTTGCCGTGACGATCTTGCACGGGCCGTTGGTCATCTTCTCGGGAGGATCAAGGACGATGAAACGGCACAACCATAAACATCCAGAGCTCCGCGCGGAGCGTCCGAGATTTTATGTTTCTGCCGATCCCTGCTCCTCCAGAGGATCTTTGTGCCTCTGGTCGCAGGCGATCGCGGGCCCTGCCGTGTGCGACGACGAGGATCAGGGTCGTCTAACCGACCCCCATCCCCCACTGGGCCGTGACTTCTCGGCCCCACTAGCCCGCCCCCGCAGGCGGGGACAGGCCCCGCGAAGCCCGAAGGGAGCATCATATCCCCGCCTGTCGAGTAGGGGTTGGCTACAGGGTTGGCATGCCCCAGCGTTTTGTGGTGTTTGTTCTTGTTGCTGTTGTCGTTGTTGTTGTTGTAGTTGCTGTTGCTGTTGTTGTTGTTGTTGTTGTTGTTGTTGTTGTTGTTGTTGTTGTTGTTGTTGTTGTTGTTGTTGTTGTTGTTGTTTTTGTTGTTGTGGTTGTTGTTGTTGTTGTTGTTGTTGTTGTTGTTGTTGTTGTTGTTGCTGTTGCCGTCGGTGTTGCCGTTGTTGTTGTTGTTGTTGTTGTTGTTGAACTCTAATTACTGAAGAATAATTATTGTTGATCCCCCCCCCTCCGGCGGACATTGTATTTTTCAATTGAAGTGCCCCTTCCGGGGCTCGCACCCTGTTTTTTATCAGGGAAAGTCGTGGGCATCAAACTGCGTTGTTGGCCCCCCGGACTACAACAACAACGGCTCCCGCCTGATACTTCCTCCACATTTACTCAGGACCCCCGCCGAGGCGCTCCCGCCTGAGACTTCCTCGCAAATTACTCCGGACCCCCGCCCCCGCCTGGGACTTCCTCGCAGTTTACTCAGGCGGAGGCGCTCCCGCCTGAGACTTCCTCGCAAATTACTCCGGGAGCGGCGCTCCCGCCTGGGACCTCCCTCACAACTGAGCATCAAACTGTGTTGTTGGCCCCCCGGACTACAACAACAACGGCTCCCGCCTGATACTTCCTCCACATTTACTCCGGACCCCCGCCCCCACCTGGGACTTCCTCGCAGTTTACTCAGGCGGAGGCGCTCCCGCCTGAGACCTCCTCGCACATTACTCCGGGAGCGGCGCTCCCGCCTGGGACCTCCCTCACAACTGAGCCCTGCTGAATTCTCAATACTGAAGAATAATTCTTCTTGATCCCCCCCGGCGGACTTCGATCCTCCCCGCCTCCCTCCCTCCTCCTCCCTTCTCCCTCCCCTCTCCTGCCTCCCTCCTCCGTCCTCCCGTCTGCCTCCTCCCTCCCCTCTCCTGCCTCCTTCCTCCTCCCTCCTGTTTCTCCTCTCTCCTTCCTCGTCCCTCCTCCAAACTCCCTCCTCCCTCCCTTCCTCCCCCCTCTCTCTTTCTCTCCCTCTCTCTCTCTCTCTCTTTCTCCCTCTAAATCGTCCTCCCCCCTCCGCGTCCCGTCCCTCCTAGCATCTTCCCTCCTCCCTCGTCCCTCCCTGCTCCCTTCCCTCCTCCCTCGTCCCTCCGCCCGCCCTTCCAAAGAGAAATAATCCCCCTAAAGGGGGTACGTTCGAATACTAAGAGACTAAGAGGGCGGGTATCGAGGGTGTGCCTCGTGATTCATTCAGGATTCACCCTTTAGTCACCCGCCCGCCAGGTTTCGCCCGCCCGATCCGCCTGTTACAGCCCGCCCGTTCGCTCTCTTGGCATCTCGCCCGCCCGCTTTAAGCCACCGCCCGCCCGACCCGCCAGCGAGGGTCCGCCGCCCGACCCGTCCGTTGGCGTCCGCCCGCCCCGCCAGCCCGACCCGCCCCTCAGAGTCCGCCGCTCGACCCGTCTGTCTGGTTCGTCCGTTTGTTTACCTCCTCTTTTGCCCCCCTCCCCTCCTGCTAACCTCTTTCGTCCTCCATCCATCCTCCCCCCCTTGCCCCTTCCCTCCTCCCTCCCTCCCCCCACTCTTTTCCTCCTCGCTCTCCCTTCCTCCTTCCCCCTGCTCTTCCTGTTTTAGGGGCTGCGCCAACTACACGTGGCGAGTAAAAAAGATATACCCCCAAAGGGGTATGACCGAAGACGAAGAGGGTGGGTATCGAGGGTTTGGGATTTACATATTGAGTGACGCGCGCGCATATAAGAGCGGTCAGTCTTAAGATGATTGTTGTTGTTGTTGTTGTTGATATTATTAGTGTTATTGTTATTGTTATTGTTGTTGTTGTTGTTGTTGTTGTTGTTGTTGTTGTTACTGTCGTCGTTGTTGTTATTGCTGTTGTTGATGTTGTTGCTGTTGTTGTTGTTGTGGTTGTTGGTGTTGATGTGATTGTTGTTGTTGTTGGTGTTGCTGGTGTTGGTGTTGTGGTTGTTGTTGTCGTCGTTATCGTTGTCGTTGCTGCTGCTGCTGTTGTTGTTGTTGTTGTTGTTGTTGTTGTTGTTGTTGTTGTTGTTGTTGTTGTTGTTGTTGTTGATGTGATTGTTGTTGTTGTTGTTGTTGTTGTTGTTGTTGTTGTTGTTGATGTGATTGTTGTTGTTGTCGTCGTCGCTGTTGTTGTGTTGTTGCGTCTACACACAAACGTATGTGTACATACTTATTGCTCGGATTGTTATGTTTCATCTTCTTCCCCCGAATCCATGATCACACGAGTACACGGCCCGTTCGTCTACGAGCGTCCGGGGATGTTTGTTGGAAGAGCCCACGAGGACATCAGCTTTGGGGTACAGCAAGTCTGTCGTCGATCCCCTACTCGAGCCTGGGGGGGGGGGGGGTCAAGTTGGTCTCCTGGGGCCACGGCCACGCACGGGCACGCGCGCGCGCGTTCGTGAGCACGCGCGCCCATCGGGGGGGCAGGGCGGGGCAGCGTGCGCGTCGGCTGGACGAGGGGGCGCCCGACAGGGCGGCCGTGCTTTTTTGGGGCGCTCCCCTCCCCTGCGCTTCGTCCTCGGCCTCTGGAGGCCCCCTGGGGCGGGTCCCAGGTCCGAGGCGGGGGAGCCCCTGGTTCTTGCTTTTCCTCGAGAGCCCCGAGGCGAGAGCGAGGGCTCTGGCCTCGAGGTGGGCCCTGCGGAATGCAGGCAGGAATGCGGACGTTTCCTGGGTGGGTATCTGGGGATTTGAGGAGGAGGAGGGTGAGGAGGATGAGGAGGAGGAGGAGGAGGAAGAGGAGGAGGAGGAGGAGGACAAGGACAAGGACAAGGACAAGGACAAGGACAAGGACAAGGACAAGGACAAGGACAAGGACAAGGACAAGGACAAGGACAAGGACAAGGACAAGGCCGTTGGGGGTCTTGGTCTGTGCCTGTTCCTGAGCACTATGACCTCTGGGTGAATATGGATGCAGGCCCCTGGACCTTCGCCTAGGGGCATGAGGAGGATGATGAGGAGGAGGAGAGGAGGAGATGGAGGAGGA
>CAUYUJ010000170.1:635830-640830 GCA_963575745.1 Prorocentrum cordatum
GGAGGAGGAGGGAGGAGAAGGATGAGGGAGGAGGAGAGGGCGATGGAGAGGCAGGATGAGAGGAGGAGGATGAAATGGAAGGGGGTTTATAGGGATGATGAGGATGATTGATGATGATGATGATGAATGATGATGATGATGATGATGATGATGATGGTGATGATGATGATGATGATGATGATGATGATGATGATGATGATGATGCTGATGCTGATGATGATGCTGATGATGATGATGAGGAGGAGGAGGAGGAGGTGGATATTGATGATGATGCTGATGCTGATGATGACGACGACGATGACGATGATGATGAGGATGAGGATGAGGATGATGATGATGATGATGATGATGATGAGGAGGAGGAGGAGGAGGAGGATGATGATGATGATGATTATGGTGTTGTTGTTGATGATGATGATGGCCATGATGATGCTGCTGATGATGATGATGATGATGATGATGATGATGATGATGATGATGACGATGATGATGATGATGATGATGATGATGATGATGATGATGATGATGATGATGCTGATGCTGATGCTGATGCTGATTCTGCTGATGATGCTGCTGCTGATGATGATACTGATGATACTGAGGAGGAGGAGGAGGAGGAGGAGGAGGAGGAGGAGGAGGAGGAAGAAGGGGAGAAGGAGGAGGAACAGGAGGAGGAGGAGGAGGAGGAGGAGGACGAGGAGGAGGATTCGAGGAGGAGGAGGAGGAGGAGGGAAAGGAGGAGGAAGATGAGGAGGAGGAGCAGGAGGAGGATTTTTTGGCACGGCCATGACTGACACAGCGTTGGTGCCAGTTGAAAGGGCCTCTGGCGGTGACTGAGCGGGACGGGCCGCACGGACACGGAAGGCGCCAGAGGTCAATCGGAGTCGCCAGACTCCACGGTGCTTACACGAGCAGCTTGCAAGGTAGCCTCGTCCTCCTCTTGGTGAATAGACGTGCTCGCACGCCTCGACTGCTCTCGCTCGGACGCCTCACCCTCTTCGTGGGGAAAGGCGCCCTGCTCTGCACCTGGCCCTTCTTGTGGGGCAAAAAGAGAAAGACCTTCGAGGTGGCCCGCAGCTCCGATGGTACCAGACGACGACGACAGGTCGACGACTCGATCTCTCTGCTGGGCGCACTCAAGAAGGGGCTCCACAACTGGAGCCTGATCGGCAAAATGCCTTGTATGCTGGACTTCATGGTCCCCAGCAGCAGCGACGATGGCCGACGACGAAGACGACTGGTCGACGACAGTATCGTGCTGCTGGGGATACTCGCCCACCGCCTGTAGGTCCTCAGGAGACGCCTCAATCACGACTCCGTCGATCTTGGGATGCCGTCCCTTGAGCACTCGATACTTCCAACGCTCGAAATTGTTCCTCGTTCGGGCCCTGCAAACCTTAGCAAGCAGCGCGAGGGGGCCCAACGTAGATATCGCTTTGACCTAACGCAAATGAAAAGCTGAGACCGATCGCTGCAATCGAAACTCAACAGCATGTGGCCTCTGGCGGCCACCTGGAGCAGCGACTCTGGTATCTTCCCCGTGCAACCTCCATTTGAGGGCACGTCGCTCTCACCGAAAACGAAGTCAGGGCTGGGCCGACGTATCTTGAGGCATACAGCACACCTCCAGTATGACCTATGCCATTCCCATTCGTGCTCAAAAGTTTCAGGGCCCGCGGGCTTCTGGCGGGGCTCTCTGGGGTTCAAGTGGACTCCCGTGAGATCCAGGGCGGGCCACTTGGGCAGTAAACGGGCCGCAAGCTTGCAAACCGCACGAGAAACCTTGACTTTCCTGTCTACTTCATCAAGCTCAGCCTTGGAGCCTGTGGGGTGGGCGAGCAGTCCTAGACGTGCGGCACGATCGGCCGCATCATTCCCGAATTTCTCTCAGCGTTCCTGGGCAGTTTAATCAGGACTGTCAGCCACATGCGCTTTAACTTTCCTAACGGCAGACAGGTCACACGAATGGGCAAATAACATGGTGCCCGAATACATTTTCTTATAGGAGAACCTGGCCTCAGGAGGAAGCGCGAAGGTGCTGACCACATTCGCGCAATCCGAAAAACCTTCCGAGGGGCCTCCAAGGTTCTGTGAGACCATGGCGAGGGCCGCAAACTCTCCAGCTTGGGGGGTCTGAGGGAGCGGAGCCCATATAGGCCCACACACCGAGCAGGTCTCCTGAGCATCCTGGGTGACCTGTACATAGCCCCAAGCGGCCCTACTCAGCTCCTTGATAGGGTGTCTGGTGCAGGACCCGTCCATGAACATATATCCCTTGACCTGGCCAGGATCTACGACGTCTCCTGTTCCTTCGGGCGTGTGAGTGATAATACCACCTTGCTGTCGTGGGCGTGGTAGCACATCTCCAGGGTGTTCAAACAGCCCCTTAGAGAAAAGCAGTGTTTCCTTAGCGTCCGATCGATCGATGCTCCTTGCCTGGGTGATCAATTCGTCATCGTCGATCAAATCCCTCCTATCATCGTCGACCGCACTGCACTCCCACAGACGGTGGAAGATCGTGTCACGCGCTCCGCAGCCTAAAGGACACTGAGCTGATGGCAGAGCGTACCCCAAGTCGAGCGCACGCTCGTTGGTCCACACCGCTCCGCACACCAGCGACTTGATACAACCCTTCTCGTAGTATGTATACCGTGACGAACGAAGCTGTGACGACACCACATCATAACATACTCGACAAGTTACATCGTGAACTCTACCTGCATCCACTCCGAGCTGTCTCAAAACTCCATCATGCAACATCTGTTTAATGAGCGCTGGGGGACATGTCGTTAAGATTATGTCTTCTCCGAAATCGTTGACCAAGACGCAGAAACCCTTCATGTCCCATTGGATCCTGAGGAGGCTGAGGCGGAGCGCTGAAAGGGGACCCGTGACCTTCTTCCAGGCGGGCTCTTCTTTGGGGACCCCGTGCGCCGGCCCCCGAGCTTCCCTCAAAACGCCGAACGACAAAGTCTTAGGCGAGGATCTAACTTGGTTCGAGAAGACCTCCTTAGCGTAGCGCACCACTGGTGCCACTGATCCATACCACGATGGATCACCGTGCAACAACAACAGAGAGGTGAAGGACCTCATGCCTGCAGACGGCCGTGAGACAGAGCCCACAGCACGACGAGCAGTCGCCAACTCGTGATCAGACTGACCGTGCACTTCAGCTCCATAAGACAGGCCTGCTAGAGGTCCACTCGTGAACATACTTCGGCAGTGCTTGCCCAGCACCTGCTTGACTCGCTTGAAACGTTTCGTTCTCTTCTAGGAGACGGCTGCTCTCTTCTGCTGCTTCTGTCCTCGTCCCTTTCTCCTCCTGCTCTTCCCTGCCGTATCATCGATGCCCAAGTTCACTGCAGACTCCACAAGAGGCTCCACCGTGCTCGCCTAGAGCTTGCCTGATGGCTTCTCCAGTCTTGTGGGATGAACATATGACCGACGCTTTGTCCTGGGCAACTTGTACGCGCATCTCTTCAGTGAGTCCAACGTATAGCTGTGCCGCCGTGTGAATAATATCATGTGCTACTTGCTTGGGCTTACCTGTGGACGACATGCCATAATCATCGATATATATGTCCAAGGGCGTGCGGGGCGGGAAAGTGATGCAGTCTACTGTGGGAATGGCGTACGCTCTAATATAAGTGGTCGCCAAAGAACAGCCTGCGATAACTCCTGAAGAGGCAAAGTGAGGGCCATGCACCATGCTGGCCATCGCCAAGAAGCGTGGACCCTTGTACGCGGCGATGCTTACACGGTGCAGCTGCTTCGGTAACGCTAGCAGCTCGCATCTATCTCCCAGGATGGACATCGCAATAGTCTCGTAGTACTTCAGGAGGTCCCAGAGAACCGTACAGGCCACCGTCTTTTCTTCTTTCTTGGGCGTTCCCTTGAGGCTCTTGGACTGCTTATGGGGCCCTGTACGAACAGCTTTTTCAGACCTCGCCGCTTGCCTCCAGACCATGTCCGAAGCTCCCGAGAAGGGCCCCGCCGCCAAGTACGGGCGCCAATTGGAAGCCCCCCAAGACGCCGCAATGGGTCTCCGAAGCTTGCCCCAACAGCGATAACAACTACTGAACAACCCAATAGGTCTCCAACCTCCTGCAGGTTTGGCTAAAAGCGGGGCCACAATCGTACGGACCTGATTCGGCAGGATGGAGGTCGCCTCCATGACGGCATATAAAGACATCAATGCCAGCAAGCCTTGATCAGAGATGCTGCTGAAGTGGCGCGTGTGGAAGCCGTCCACGGAGGTCGCGGACGTGAGCTTATACCGATGCGATACTGCCCTCATCTCTGGTGGCGGCGCAAAATCGAGGGGCTGAATGTACTCAACTTGTTCGGGCAACTCTGGCGTCTTGGAGGCCTGCCAAAGCTTGCCAACCTTCTGGGCCTCAGAGGCCAACATCGATTTGGGGTCCGCCAGCGCAGCCCCTTGGGCCGAGAGGGTGGCAGTGGGTTGCCACGCTTTGGGGAGACGAGTCCACGCATGAGCTGTCCCCGCCCTTTTATCAACCCCATCGCATAACCAGGCCTTCCAAGACTTCTGAGCCCCCGACTTAGCCTTCAAAGAGTACGCCCCTAAGTCCTCGGAGATCTTATCTAAGATGCTGCAGCCCAGATCTAACTCCCCAAGAACCTCCGAGACCTCGAAGACCTTATCTATGTCCTGAACCTGGATAAAGCCTTTGATGCAGTCATAAGTCTCTGAGAACTCTTCCAAGTGTCGGCCTATGCAGGCCGGAGGATCGGCTAGGCAAGCACGTGCGCCACGAAGCTGGCGGAGCACACGAGAGCGCGCTGGCGTGGGGACTGTCGGTGTCGGTCCTGGCGGAGCTTGGCTCTCAAAAAGCATATCGGATTGCGGCAGCCATGCCGACGCCCCAACTTCGGAAGCTGGAGCCTCCGTCGCCGCCGAAACGTCCAGGGCGTGCAGCAGGCTGATAAAAAGACGGAACGTGCTCTCCAACCAGCGCAGCGTGAACAGAGCAGGTTGC
>CAUYUJ010000170.1:645338-666939 GCA_963575745.1 Prorocentrum cordatum
AGAGCCACGTTTTGAAAAGGAACCGCCTCCGTGAAACTGTTGCAACTGTTTAGTTAAAGCGAATGTGCGCGTTTAAGGCGAGAGCCACATTTTGAAAGCCACCCGCCTTCAATCCGTGATATTGCTGCAAATGCTTAAAACGAATGTGCGCGTCGCTCATGCGAGAACCACATTTTGAAAACGACCCGCCCTCCATCTGTGAAACTGTTGTCCATGTTTCAGCTTCAGGGCCATACGTGGTGAGGGAGTCTCGGGCGAAACGCCCAGCCCGCCCTAAAAATTGCCTCTGGGGTGCGACAGGGAGAAGTTATTTATAAGGAAAAGGAATGGAGGAGAAGGAGGAGGAGGAGGAGGAGGAGGAGGAGGAGGAGGAGGCGGAGGCGGAGGCGGAGGCGGAGAAGGAAAAGAGGACGAGGAGGGAGGAGGAGGCGGTGGAGGAGGAAGCGGGGCGGAAAGGGCGGAGGCGGAGGCGGAGGAGAGGGCTGGGAGGAGGCGGAGGAGGCGGAGGAAGGCGGAGGAGGCGGAGAGGAGGAGGAAGGAAGGAGGGAGGCGGAGGCGGAGGCGGAGGCGGAGGCGGAGGCGGCAAGGCATGCGGAGGAGACGGAGGAGGCGGAGGAGGAGGAGGCGGAGGAGGAGGCGGAGGAGGAGGGGCTCGCGCTGCTCCGGCCCTCGCCTGGTCTCGCCTTCCCCTCGACGCGCCGCCCCGGGGTGCCTGCGGACCTGCCAGGGGGCCGAAGGAGAGCCCGCGAGATTGGGAACTCCCAGGGCCTCCTCCTCCTTCCCCTCCCCCTCCCTCCTCCTCCTCCGCCTCCTCCTCCTCCACTCCCCCTCCTTCCTCCTCCTTCTCTGCCTCCTCCTCCTCCTCCTCCCGCCTCCTCCTTCTCCCTTTCTCCTCCTCCTCCTCCCGCCTCATCCCTCCTCCTCCTCCTCTCTTTACTCCTCCTCCTCCGTCCTCCTTCCCTCCACTCCTCTCCTCCTCTCCTCCTCCTCCTCCTCCTCCTCCTCCTCCTCCTCCTCCTCCTCCTCCTCCTCCTCCTCAACCTCGCCCGCGCGACCCAGAACTCCAGGGCTCGTTTCGATTCCTCGATTCGATTCGATCCGTCTTCGATGGCTTCCGATTCCGATTCGATTCGACTTGGGATTCCGATATTTGCGCTCCGATCTCTCATTGGAGGCATGCCAGCCTGCCAATGTCCGCCGATTGGACCTTCCGCCGATTTCCGCCGATCCGACCCATTTCGATCGCCGATCCGACTCGCCGATTCGATTTGGAGCCCTCCTCGCCGATCCGACTCGCCGATCCGACTCGCCGAACTCCGACGCCGCGTTTTTTCACAGCGACCGCTCCTGGAGGCCTCTGGGCCCCCAGGAGCGGCCGCTCCTCCCGAGCCGCTCGGCTGAAGGCCCCGGGGGCCTGGAGAGCTCCCCCGGGGGGCCGAACGCCGCCACGAGCCGCCCTCCGTGGCGGTCCGGTTTCTCACTTGTTGGTCTGTCGAAAAGCGCGATCCCTCGCGCCGCCTCCCCCTTCTCCAGCTCCTCCTCCTCCTCCTCCTCCTCCTCCTCCTCCTCCTCCTCCTCCTCCTCTTCCTCCTCCGCCTCCTCCTCCTCCTCCTCCTCCTCTCCTCCTCCAGCTCTTCCTCCTTCCTCCTCCTCCTCCTCCGCCTCCTCCTCCTCCTCTCTCCTCCTCCTCCTCCTCCAGCTCCTCCTCCTCCAGCTCCTCCTCCTCCAGCTTCTCCCTCCTCCTCCTCCTCCTCCTCCTCCCTCCTCTCCTCCAGCTCCTCCTCCAGCTCCTCCTCCTCCTCCTCCTCCTCCTCCTCCTCCTACTCCTCCTTCTCCTCCTGCTCCTCCCCCTCCTCCTCGTGGCCCCCCCACCCCCCTGGAGTAGATCTTGGCTGTTCTGGGCGCCTGTTTCAAGCAGGTGGAGGCTCCCCCACAGGGCGCACTGCGGCAAACCGGCGCATTGAGCAGAGGTCCAGAGCCAGATCCCCCCCCCCCCCCTTTCCGTCCAATGTCGAAACGCTGAAAACGCTCACCTCCTCCTCCTCCTCCTCCTCCTCCTCTTCCTCCTCTTCCTCCTCCCTCTCCCCCCCCTTCCGCCCAATGTCGAGACGCCGAGTCAGAAAACGTTCACGTGCTTCTTTCGTGGCAGGGCGTGAGGAGGTGGGGGGAGGGGCCCAAGAGCGCCCAAGCGCTAATCACACGAGGTCGACGTCGTCGTCGTCGTCGTCGTCGTCGTCGTCGTCGTCGTCGTCCTGACGCCACGGTGCCCTACGACCGGGGCCTCTTCGGCGAGGGGCGCGGCGCGCTGTACCACGCCGAGTGCGTCATCTGCCTCGAGGTGTTCGGGCCCTCGAGCGAGATCAAGGCGCCGCGCGCCGCGGGCGCGCACGTCGTCGTCGCCGCCGTCGCCGTCGCCGTCGCCGCCGTCGCCGTCGCCGTCGTCGTCGTCGTCGTCGTCGTCGTCGTCGTCGCCGTCGCCGTCGTCGTCGCCGTCGTCGTCGTCGTCGTCGTCGTCGTCGTCGTCGTCGCCACCGACAGGGAACGTTCTGAGCGCACCTAGGAGCGCAAGCCGTTCGCCTGTGGGGTCGACAGGCCTGCGGGCCCCACGGGCCCGGAGGGCCCCAGAGGGCCCCAGGACGACACAAGAAATGCGCTCCCTCGAGCGCACGGTTTTTATGAGCTCGCGCGTAGAGCTCATGTTGATGCTAAGAGTCCATCGCCCGACTCGGGTGAGCAGCCAGGATCCCTTCAGGCGAACGTTTTTCTTTTCTCAGGTGTCCGCACCCGATCCGGGAACACACACACAATGAACTAGCTATTTCAACCATGCGAGCGCAAAGTAATATCGTCACGTTGTGGCAAAGTAGATAATATGTGCATCGGGGCTCTCTGTGCTCACATTGTATTTTCTGTCGGGAGATGAGGTTTCTTATGATATTTCAGTACAGCCAACCCGCCCTCAGAATATCCTTCTCGGCTGCCAGCATCATCCGCCTCTCGTTCATCACGATCTGCTCCTCCGACTCCTTCATGCTGTTGCCCTCCTGATGTACCTTCGGCTTGGGCATCGCCTTCGCCTGGATCGCCCGACGGCGGATCTCCGAGTGCTGCCCCAGGATATGAGGAGTGGCACTTACACTGCACTTCCAGCAGTGCTCTCGAAACCCGAAGTTCTTGAACTTGCACTTCAGATCCGGACACCGCCAGATCTTGACCTTCTCCGCTTCTGGGGCCGTCTCGGCGCTGGCCTCCGAAGCCGCGGAGCAGACCTTGGCTGCCGGCTCCGATAAGCCCTCCTTCTTGGCGTTCTCGAACTCCTGGCGATTCCGCAGTATCTGCTCCCGCCGCTTGTCCCTGGTCGGCTCCTGCGCCTCCCTGCGCCAAGGGGTCTTCTTGACCACGGGCTGCGGGGGCTCCGCAATCCAGTGCCCATCCTCCATCCTCCGTCGACGCGGCGGAGAGGTGGGCACCCTTAGTGGTGGAGATGGGCGGCCCGACGGCACCCACGGCCGCTTCGCCCCCCTCCGAGCCGAAGACCAGCTGGTCGAGCTCATGGGTGAACACGACCTCCAGCTCCGACTGGCCGCCTGCCGCGATGAACTGGGCCTCCAGCTGCCCGAGGACAGTGCCGATGCAGGCCTCGTGGAGCGCCGCGCTGGGCACCAGCAGTTTCATCAGCAAGCCATGGCCCCGCGCCACGGCTCGGGCGCGCTGCGCCCTTCTCAAGTGCGCGCGCCCCACCTCTCTCTCAACATCTCGAGGGAAAGGGGCTATGAGGAGGAGGAGGAGGAGGAGGAGCAGGAGGAGGAGGAGGAGGAGGAGGAGGAGGAGGAGGAGCAAGAGGAAGAGGTGGGGGGAGTGGCGGGAATGATTAGGAAGGGAGGATGAGAAAAGGGAGGAACAGGAGTAGGACTTATAGTCAAGCTAGCCACAACTTAATGTTGGGATTGGAACGCGTTCCCACCGAGCGAACGGAAGGCGCTCCGACAATTGGGCGAAGGCGAAACAACGCGGGCCTCGCATGAGTGGGATTGGGCAACCTTCAGATGAGCGCGGCGAAGACGAAGCATGCGCTTCGCCAAACAGCAGTGCCATGTTCACGCGCAAGCTGCGCGGCGCTTGGGCGACGACGGCATTCCGCCCGCTCTCGCGTGGCCCCGCTTTCATGTGGCTCGGCGAACCAGACATGCGCCGCCCTCGCGCGGTAATGCGACTTCCAAGGCGAAGTGTGCACGGAGCTTGGGGCGAGGGCGACAAGGTCGCCCGCCCGCGCGAGGCCCCAGAACTGGGCGAGTGACAGATGCGTGCCGCGCCGCGGCAGGCGCGTCAGTTTCAGGTGACATCTGCGCGGCGCCGAGGCGAGATCCACATCTCCTCCTCCTCCTCCTCCTGCTCCTGCTCCTGCTCCTCCTCCTCCTCCTCCTCCTCCTCCTCCTCCTCCTCCCGCAGGTTCTGGTTGCGCTCAGGCTGCTGGCGTTCATTTCGTAATGTTTCTCGGCCCATCGGAGGATATTGCCGCGGTGAGCCGAGTATCAAAGGTTTAACAGGTGATTTGCTGTTCGATGCTGGACACCAGCCGATTGTGTTTGAGTATTGTGATGGTGAAGGATTGCTTTCAGCTTGTTTGAAGTGTAAGTATTATACATGCGGGGGGAGGGTCCACAACCTCAGGAAGAGATGCGTGGGCCCCCAAGAATGATGAGCCAGCCGACCATGGCAGTCGTTACACCTGGTCGCGTATCGTTAAAGGCAAGCACCCGAAAATGGCTGTCACTCTCGACTCGGGTGCTTGGCTTGAAGCTGGGCCTGGACGGCTTCTTGGTTAACGCACCTTCCCGACGTGGTGGGCTATAGTGGTTCATTGCTCGGGGGAGGTCGTCTTTTCGCCCCTCCTGCGCGCAGTCAGCAGCTGCGCGTATCGAGGATGGCCTGTGGTGGTGTGTGCGCGTGGTGGAGTTCAAAGAAAGCGCCTCGAAGAGCTCGCGTGCGAAAGCGCGCGAGGCGCCTGGGCGGAATCTGGTGTTCCGCTGTTCCTGTCCGCCTCTCCTGCTGAGGTGCTGCGCGTGCTCGCTGCCGTCTGCCGCCCGCGTCCGCTCTCGCATGCCCGGCGTTGCTTCTCTTCTTGGCGTCGACGTCGTGCAGAATAACCTCACGCCCAGAGGTTGGGATCTATTCGTGGCCTTCGGCATTTCTCGACAGCTTCTTTGCGAGAGTCCAGTTCTTGGTTTCGGCTGTTTCTCTCCCAATCTGTGCCAGGGTGCTGCGCCGAGGGTCCCTTCGAAGAGCGGGTGGGTTGCGCATTCCGTCTCGCCCAGTGTTCGCTGCCGCGTGCTCGTGGCTCCCGGGCAGCTGGGGGCAGAAGCCCTGCAGGATCACTCCACGCCCAGGGAGCTGGACTCACACCTTGGTTTCGGGATCCTCAACCCAGCCCCACACCTCCGACGCCTCGAGTCTCGTGGCTCCCGTGCAGTCGGGGGCAGAAGTCCTGCAGGATAGCTTCACGCCCAGGGAGCTGGACTCACACCTTGGTTGGCCCTGTCTTCGGGATCCTCAACCCAGCCCCACACCTCCGACGCCTCGAGTTTTTCAGTGCGGGTTCCCCCCGAGGTCTGGACCTCTGCCCCGGGGCTGGTTCTGCGCCCTGAGCCGTGCTTCGTCGGTCACGGGGCCAGGCGTGGGGGTTTCCAGAGCCAAACATTTTTGTCTTGATTTGTTTACGGTTTACGACGCGATCATGTTCGGGGTTGTTCCCTGCATTCGCTTTGTCTTCCGAGGTGCTGCGCTGCCAGCACGCGTTCCACAAGGATTGCCTGGAGCGCTGGCTCCGGCACAGCCGCGCCTGCGCGCTGTGCCGCCAGGAGGTCGAGCTCGCGCCGGCAGAGGGGACCTTCGAGGCCAGGCTGCACCCTCCCCCTCTTCCCCCCCCCATCATCTCCGTCGCTTGCTGCTCCACAGGGGTTGTACAGCTCTCGCGTGTGATCCTCGGTCCTTTTGTTTGTTTTTTTGTCTGTTTCTTTGTCTGTCTCTCAGACTTTTGACTTTTTACTTAGCTTTCTCGCTTGCTCTCTCTGACTTTTGTTTGTTTCTCTGTCTGTTTCTCAGTCCTCGCCGTGCTCCGGCGCGCCCCGTCGCTGCTCCACCACCGTCTGATTTTGTTGCGGTCAGAGGCTCAAGCCTTGTTTGTTGCTTCGCGTTTCCTGTGGACCAAGCAGTACGCGTTCACTAAGCTTTCCTTAGGCGTTCCCTAAGGATCTGCCAGGGATCGACTCGTTTCCTTCCCCGTTCCCTATGCTTTCCCTAGGCGTTCCCTAGGGATCTGCCAGAGATCGACTCGGTTCCCTAGGCGTTCCCTAGGTGTTCCCTCGGCGTTCCATAAGGATTTGTCAGGGATGCATCCAACGGCCCTCGGCCCATCCCGCCGTCGTGCCTGGGTCTTGGGTCAGAGTCCTCACGGATGTTTTTGAGGGTCTCTTCGGAGGGCTCTCGGTGGCCTCTGGGGGGGGCTTCTGGGGCCCCTTGGGGGCCTCTTGGGGGGCTCTTGGGCCTCCTGGGGACCTCCTGGGGAGGAGCGCTTGAAATGCCGGCTCCTGTTCCCGCTTCTGGGATCCCTCTTGGGGCGTAACTGGGGCCCTCTTGCGCCGTCTTGGGGGCCTCTTGGGTCGTCTTGGAGGCCTCTTGGGCCGTCTAGGCGCCCTCTTCGGGGCCTCTTGGGCCGTCTTGGGGCGATCTTGGGGGCCTCTTGGGCCGTCTTGGAGCATTGGGAACCCGAAAAGTCGGAAACGTCCAGATCGAGCACCAAAGGCGAATCAATGATTTTTGCCTCTGGGGGCCCTCTTGGGAGCGCTCTTGGATGCCTCCTTGGGTCGTCTTGGAGGCCTCTCGGCCGTCCATCTTGGGCGTCTTGGGGCGATCTTTCGGCGAATCGGAGCCCTCTTGGACACGTCGGAGGGTTCGGTAGGTCGTTTTGGGCGGGGACAGCGTCCAGAGGACTGGCATGACACACCCCCGAACTCACGGGGGTAAGCCCGGGAGACCCAGGGACGGCCCGGACTTCCAGAGTTCCGGGCCTTTCAGACACTACAATCTTGGCAGCAGCAACGCAGCTGTGAGCCTTGGGACGCTCCACTTCGTGCCAGAGGCACGGTGGCCGATCTCTGTCTCTGTCTCTGCCTCTCTCTTTCTTTCTTTCTTTCTTTATTTCTTTCTCTCTCTCTCTCTCTCTCTCTTATATACAGGCACATCTGTATTCATTTCTCTCTATATGTATACACATCTTTATATGTGCATACATCTCTCTTTATATATAAGTATACATATCTATATGTATGTGTATACATATATATATATAGATATAATCATACGCACCTCTCCGAGGGAGTATAGCTCAGAGGCGATTAATGCATACGCGCCACGTCGTTTGCGATTGTTCTGGCCGTTTCGCTAGGGACATCCTCGAAATTTTGAAAATCGGTGGCACCCCTCACACAGATCGTGACGTCAGGGTCCAAAAACATATAGGAATTTTAACATTTTAACGTAAAACCTTCAAAAACACATTGTAATTTCAATGATTTGGATCCCGATTCTCAGAGAATGGCGGTTCCGCCTGAGACATCCTCCCAAAATCGAGCCCCGACGTACCTTCTGGTATCCCAGATCCTGCCTCGGAGCCTCCTGGGGGCCTCCTGGAACCTCCTGGGGCCTCCTGGGGCTTTCTGTACCTTCTGGTACCCCAGACCCCGCCTCGGAGCCTCCTGGGGGTCTCCTGGAACCTCCTGGGGCCTCCTGGGGTCTCCTGGGGCCTCCTGGAGCCTCTTGGGGCCTCCTGGGGGCCTCCTGAGGCCGCCTGGGGCCTCCTGGAGCCTCCTGGGGCCTCAGAATTACATGTACAGACAGAGACAAATCACACCCAACACATCACACGCCAGACAAACATAACGCACACACAACACCTACAACGCACAGAAAACACGCACAACACAGAGCACACATCACACACACACATACACCCACACAACACTCACAATCCTGAGGCCTCCTAGAGCCTTATCCGGTATCCAAGGCGGGCCTCCTGAGGCTTCCTGGGGGGCCCTGGTACACACATCGCAAGGTGTGGCAACCCCACTTGCGCTCGAGTGTGACCTGGCTATTGCATTTCACTGCCTCCTCTTCTCCTGCTTCAAACGCCCTTTCAGTTTTTTTTTGTATGAGCCTGGGCACACACGTGCCACTTGTGTGTGTGTATATATATATATATATATATATATATATATATATATGGGGGATCCTGGCCCCGGGGCCCCGAGGCGGCCCCTTCCCTTGTACGACGGTGCCCCCCGCCCCGGAGCGCTCTCCTGGCCGCCCTCCGAGGGTCCGAGACGGCTTCTCATACCGCTCCCACTTTGGGAGCGACCTGGAGCCGTCTCGGAGGCTTTGGCGAAGCGTCCGAGATAGCCTCCGGGCACCCGGGGATCTCCCAAGACGCTCCCAGCCTGCCCCACGAACGCTCCGAAACGGCCGCAAATGACATCCCGACGGCCCACGAGACGCCCCAAGAACCCCAGGAGCCTCCTCAAGACAGCCTCGCGAGGCCCAAATCGTCCAATTCTCTGAGGAAAGCATGCACTTTCAGCACATTCACTTCTTCAGTTTTCATCGCGTCGAAGACATCCCAAGAGACCCCCAAAGTCGCCCCGGGACGGCCCAAGAGGGCTCCAAGGAGGTCCCAAGATGGCCGAAGACAGCCCAAGATGGCCCCAAGACGGCCCAAGAGGCCCCCAAGGCAGCCCAGGAGGGCCCCAGGAGAGCCTCAGGAAAGGCCCACGACGGGGAACCCGAGCGGAGATTTCGAGCCCTCCACCTCAAGACGACCGCCGAGGCCGCCGAGAGGCCCCCCGGTTTTCCCCCCGGAGGCCCTGCGTAGAGGGCCCCCGAGGAGGCTCCCAAGAGGCCCCAGGGTGGCCTCGAGACGGCTGCTCGAAAGCCCCCCAGGAGATGGCCCCGGGTGCTGCACGGAGGGTCCGGCCTGCCGACGGGCCGTGCCCGGGCGGGCTCCGTTCCCCGTGGATCAGCGCGCGGTCCACTGACAACGGCTGCGCGGTCGGCTAGAACCGAAGCGCGCGCGCGTATCGCGCGCGTGGTTCTCTCTCTACCGAAGCGCGCGCGCGTATCGCGCGCGTGGTTCTCTCTCTCTCTCTCTTTCTCTTTTCTTCTTGCTCTCTCTCTCTCTCTCTTTCTTTTATTCTCGTTCTCGTTCTCTCTCTCTCTCTCTCTCTTTTTTTTTTTTTCTCTCTCTCTCTCTCTCTCTCTCTCTTCTTATCTCTATACGTATATATGTGTACACACACACGGTTACATCCTACCTGTGGAAGGACATTGGGGCCCAGAAATCATGGCCTCGAACCCCCAGTCTGGGCCCAACCCCCTGGAGGCCTCCTGAGCCGCTCCCCGGCCATTCAAGACAGCCTCTGGGGCGCTCCAAAAGCGCCTGGGATGGCTTCCAGACTGCCCGAGAGGCCGCCAAGAGCAACTAAAAGTGCCCCAAAGGCTCCCCAGGACCGTTCAAGATAACCTCCTGGCGGCTCCAGAGATCTCCTAGACGCCCCAGGAGTGCTTCGAGAGGCCTCACAAGAGGGCCCCACGAGGCCCAACTCGTTCCATTCCCTGCGGAAGACCTACATATTCAACACATTCACATTTTGGTTTTCACAGCGTCCAAGACGGCCCAACTCCTCCCTTAAGATCGCTCCAAGACGGACATACATCGGCCCAATGAAAGTTCCTCGGAATTTTATCACGACGATCGCCAGCGGAAGTCGACAGAAGTAAAACGAGGCGGAAGACGGCGGAAGACCGTCGGAAGGCCTGCAGAAGTCGGCTGAAGTATACGACGCCCCTCTCGAACCCCCTTTACCCCCGCAGAAGCCTAGCAATGTAGTCTTCTTCAGTGGGCCGGGCGGGATCTTGCCTAGCTTATTCCTTTTCAATATTGTTATTCTGTTCCGGAAGGTCAAAATCCCACCCATTAAACATAGGGTCAACCAACATCCCGGGTCGTTCACGGATCCCGCCATGCTGGGATCGGTACGAAGCAAGATGGCGCTCAGAAGTTGCAGCATTCCTGCCGTGTTCGGGTCGCTTTGAGGTCATCTTGAGATCATGTCCCAGTCATGTTTGGATCCCGCAGCCGTCACGTGGTCATTCTGGGGCCACCCTGGGCGCTTGGATCCATCTTAGTGCCATCAGGCCATCTCGGCGTCACTCCTTGCTCATGTGTTTGGTCATCTTCGAGTTGGCCTGGGACGGCCCAGAATACATGGCAGGATCGTGTTGGGGTGGCATCATCCCAGGGTCGTCTGGACGTTACCGTCCGTGGCCTGAGGCCCTCCTGGAAGCATTTTGTGGCCATGGGACGTCTTGGGATCGCGTGCGTGCGAGCGCTGAGCACGCGCGCACGACATGTCATCTTGCCGATTGGCGTGCGTACATCTACTTCCTCTTGGGAATTTCCGAGGACACTTTTGCTGGAGGCAAGTCGGCCCCCAACGAGGCATCAAAGCTGCCGAGAGTGGCTGAAGACCAGTGTGGGTCATTATTTCAGTGGACCTGTCTGTAACCGAGTCGCACCACCCAGATACTGTTGGTGGTGATGAGGGGGGGGGGAAGAAAAGCAGGTTCTTCAGAACCCTTCAGGAATTGCGAAGTCTCTGCGCACGGCTCGCATCGGAACGAGGGAGAACGCAAGGACGCTGGGGCTCGGTGAGGGCCTCCCGACGCCCACCCTGCCAGATTTCACCCACGACATGTTTGACCCCTTCCGGGGATTCGCGGAGGCCACCAAAAAACGATCATGGCCGAAGACGCCCCCGAATATGGTTCCAAAACGGTTCAAGAGGCCCCGAAGATGTCGAAGGCTCCAAGATAGGCCCCGAGAGGGCCCCATAATGCCAGCATTGTTTCATCCGTCATGGGGACGGTGCATGTTGAGCATATTCGCATTTTGGGTTTTTAACATGTTCGAAAATGGCCCAAGAGGCTCCACATATCGCCCCTCGCCCCAAGACGGCCCAACAGGCCACTAAGAGAGCCCCAGGACGGCCAAAGAGAGCCCCAAGACGGTCCAAGAGGCGCCCAAGACGGCCGAACAGGGCCCCAAGAGGAGTCCAATCTGGGCAACTCCAACTGACATTTCGAGCAATCCGCCACGAGTGGGCCTCCGAGGCCGCAGCAGGCACCCGAGCGGCCCCCGAGGGCCACAAACGATACCCCTAAGAGGCCCCCACATGGCCCACAATGACATGAGGCCACAAGAAGCTTCAGCACTCGCTCCACGAGGCGCCCGAGACGCATGCCGCATGTCAAGAGATCCCGAGCTGTAGATATCCAGGGATCCTCTGGCCCAGAACTCAGGTACAGTGGTGGTATGGAACGAAGGCCATGGATAAGCGCCGCGGGGCAATGCGGCAATATGGCTGCTGCGGAGCACGCGTGCCCGGGTGTGCTGAATTCTTTAATATTTTGTAGGGAACGATCCGCGTGAAGGGTGTGCCGAGTAATTCGGATACACTCGCGCGAATGCCCCCTCTGAGGTCACAGGTGGACCTCCTCCAGGCACGACCCGTGCGAGGCATGTTCCGAAGTGACCAGCGGTACGCCATGCGAAGCTGCCCATTGGTGCCATAAGTGGAGCTCCCTCTGGGGCATGGTTCGCGTGACGAGTCTGCCGTCATGGGCGGGGGAGCGCTGAACGAACCTTGTCTCTGGGCCTTTAGGTGGCGCTCCTTGTGGGCACGATCCGCGTGAGACGAGGGGCGCAATGCGAACCTTGCCTTTGCGGCCGTAGGTGGAGATCCCTCTGGGCCACGATCCGTGTGCGTGGTGTGCCGAAGTAGACGAGAGGGCTGGATGCGAACTTTGTGTCCAGGGCCGTCCGTGGAACCCCTTGCGGGTCACGATCCGTATGAGAAGTGTACTGAAGTGAGCGGGGCGACGCTATGAAGCTTCACTCTGATGCCGCAACTGCAGTTATTTGATTGAACGCCCCTGAGCGGGCAGACACCGCCGCCCCACCATTTTTGGAACGCGGAGTTTGTGGGAGGTGTCCAAGACGGCCCGAGAGGGTCCAACAATACGTGGAAACGGTCCCAAGAAAGGCCCCTCAGAGGGGCCCAAGAGGCCCCGAAAGCGGCCCAACAGGGCACCCAAAGGTGTCGAAAACAGCGGACGAAACCGAAGAGGGATACAGAGAGGCAGAAAGGAGCAGTCCCACTTCGTTTTGAGGCCTCAGAAGCGTCTCTGGGGACCCCCTGGGCGTGCCTAAGACGGCCCAATAAGGCGCCCAAAGGGCGGCCAGACGGCCCAAGATGGGTCCGAGAGGCTGTCAGGACAGTCGTAGAGAGCATGCCTGGGTTCTAATATGGCCGCAAGAGCCAGCGGAGATGCACGTGAGATCCGAGAGAGGCGCAATGAGAAGTGCGAGAAGGCCAAAATCATCACCTATGTGTTTTACGATGTTTTTTTGGCTTGTTGGGGTGTTCTGGTGTATGTGGTTCGACAAGAACTGGACAAGCATTTGAAACGGCTCAAACTGGCCTGAAGGAGGGGAAAAATGCGCCCAGGAGAGCCTCAGGAGGCCCGAAAAGCCAGCCCAGTGGGCCCCTGGAGAGGTCTCTAAGAGCGCCTGGCGGCGCCTGGAAGTCTAGCACGTGAAAGGGGGGTCGTCTTGGGACGGAAAAGGCGGCCAGAAGGCGCCCCGGCCGCAGCCGCGGCCCCCGGGCCAGCGGAATGAGCGAGGCGCGGGCTGGAGTATAGGCGGGGGCTCATAGGCATGGATAGGTATGAAAAGCGCGTTAGAGGGAAGATTTACGCAAAGCATTCTTGAAGACCATGCTGTGGATCTCACACGCCGATGCCGCAAATGCAGTTATTTCATCGCTTTGTTCATTCCTGGGGGCCTTTGGGAGGCAGTTTTGAGGCCTCTTGGGGGCCGTGTTGGGGCCTCTTGGAGCCTTTTGGGGGTCTCTTGGGGCTTCTTGGAATGCCTCTTGGGGGCCCCTTGGGGCCTCTTGGGGGCCTCTTGGGGCCTCCTCGGGGCCTCTTGGGGCTGAAGGCTGGACTTTTTGGTTCCTGGTCCCCGTCTTGGGCCCTTCTTGGGCCGTTTTTGGGCCCTCTTGGGCTATCTTGGGCGCTTCTTCGACTGTCTTGGGGCCATCTTGGGCCGTCTTGGGGCCCTTTTGGAGGCTTCTTGGGCCGTCTTGGGGCGGTCTTGGGAACTTTTTGGGCCGTCTTGGAGCGTTGGAAAGCCGACAAGGCGAGCAGGCCAGCAACTTCGAAAAACCATAGGGAAATTCATGGGAGTGCTTGCGCGGTGTTGTCTTGTCTGATCCGTCTCGTTTCCCGCTCAAGTGCATGAGCTTGGGCCAAGCCATGGCCCCGGGCGCCACCGCCGCGCTGGCGGTGAGCGCCGCGGTGGGCGCACCTGCGGCCTGGGCGGGGGTTCGGCTGGCGGGTGGTTGGCTGGCGGCGGTAGTCGCGGCCTCGACCACCTGCCCAGCTTGCGTCTGCCACGCGCCCGCGTGGCCACCCTCGCCGCCGCCCCCGCCGGGACTTTGGGCGGCGGCAGAGGCGGCGGCGGTCGCGCAGGAGCTGCGGCCGTGGCTGGCCAACTCCTCGCCCGCGGCTGCGGTCTGCCCCTCGGCGGAGGCGGTGGCCGTGGAGCTGAGGGACAGGCTGCCGCTCGCAGCCTGGCCCGCGGGGCCCCCGCCGACGGCGGTGCCGCCCGTGGCTGGCCCAGCCTTCTGGGCGGAGCGGACCTCGGTCATCGCTTTGGTCTGGAACTTTGCGACGGGCGAGCTCGTCTTGCTGATTGGCTGCTGCGTCGTCGCCCGAGCCCGGCGCCATGCTGGCTCTGCCGCGGCGGCGGAGGCGCGGGGCGACCGCGCTCTGGCCGAACGGATCCGTCGCCGAGGTGGCGGAATGGTCCGCTGAGCTCCGCCCGGATTGCGTCTTGGGCTGTGGTGCCCGCGGGGCAAGGTATGGCTTGAAAGGCGTTGTTGTATCCCGCGGGAGGAACGTATTGGTGGATCCAGACCCCCGACATGGACACCTATGTGGAGGACGTCACGGGGGTGGTCGGCGACGGCTGCAGCAGGGCCTTCGCGTGCAGCCCCGACGGGGTGGCCCCTGGAGTCGCTCGCGGAGCCTTCTACAGGTTTGCAGAGCCCGTGCCGCCGCCGCGCTTCCGCGCCCTGGTGCTGAAGGCTCAGAGCTCACAGCTGGAGCAAGCGGCGGAGGGGGGCGCGGCCGACCCGGCGCAGTTCTACAGCTGGGACGGGGAGCTGCACCCCTTCTCGGACCTCCGCCGCCGCCTGCAGCTGCGAGGCGTCCCCAGCGAAGTCGGTGGCACGGCGACGCCGCCTGCGGCCGCCCCGCCGGTGGACGCGGGCGCGGCCGCGGACTTGGGGCCGCCCGAGGGCTGCGCCTGGATCGTGGCCTCGGCTGGGCCGCTGGCCGGTGGGCGGCGCGCGGCTCGACGCGCCCCGCGCGATGCTGCGCGAGGGGGCCAGCTGGCAGACTGCCGAGGCCGTGCGCGTCGATCGGGTGGACTCGTTCAGGGAGCGGCGACCGTTGGAGCTGATCGAGATCCTGGAGGGCGACCTGGGCGGAGGCCGCCGTGCGGCCGCTGGAGCTGGGGCTGAGGCAGGCGCGCCTCGGTCTGCCGTTGAGGATCCCGACCAGGAGGCCGCTGGCGAGAAGGATCTTCGCGATCGGCTTGGGGTGCCACCGCCTGAGGGCCGCCCTGGGCCTGGTGCAGGCGAGGGCGCGCGCCCTCTGGGTGCAGCATGACGAGCACGGCGAGCGCCGCAAGCCTTGGATAGGGCGTCGCCCGCGATGTCCAGCGCTACTCGTTCAAAGACTGGCCCCATCGAGGATGGCCTCTCGACAGTGAAGCGCGTGATCAAGAAGTGGGAGCAGAGTGGGGGCTCTCCCTCGCTGTGACTGGATCTCTGTGCCCGCGACCGGACAAGCTTCGAGGCGAGTTGTTTGCTGACTTCGATCTACTACGCGGGAAGCTACGACCAGCTCAACTTGACCAGCATGGCCAGCGTGGAAGTGCTTTGCCGCAGGGTGTCGCAGATCGTGGAGGCCCATTCGGGAGACCCCACCACGCCTCGGAAGGGGGGCGGGCTGCGGCACTACATGGGAGTGGCAGGCCAAATTGGCGTGATCGTTCCAGCCCAGCGGGCGGCAGTCTTCCGCAGGAGCAGTGAGGAGATGGAGCTGGAGAGCTGGAAGAGCCGCGCAGAGGGGTGTCCCCGCCGAGCCCTCTGGCGCTGGAGGCGGGCGAGGGCCTGCCTACTGGCGGCGGCGCTGGCGGGGCCGACGGCCGCGGCCGCGGGCGCCGCGGCGGGCGAGGCGGAGAAGCGCGCGGCGGCGGGCGAGGCGACGCGGCAGGAGCGGTAGGGCGCGGCGGCGGCGGGCGCGGTGGCAAGCCCACCGCGCCCGAGGGATGATGACTCCTTCCGCCGGCGGGGGTGGGCGTCCCGCCGGTAGCGCTCAGCCCGATCGAGAAGTCGGGGTGGACCTGCTGTCGCTGTTTCCCCCGCCGAGGCTGAGCGATCCAGGTTTCAGCGGAGCGCAGTTCCAGGGCCGCGGGGCTGCGCGGCTCGCCGGGCGGGCCCGCCGCGATTTCAACGAGGTCGCGGGCGCCTTGATTGGCCAACCGAGAAGCCGCGGGCACGTTGCCGAATTTTGATCAGATGAGGGTGCGCGCGTGGATCCTTGACTGCGCGGTCGAGAGCATGCCGCCCTTGGAGACCGCGACCCCCTCGCCGCGAGCAGCCTTCGCGGAGCTGCTGCGCGGCCGCAGTGTCCGCGACGAGTCGGCCGGGCGGAATGTCGGACGTCTTCGCGACGCGGGGCAGATCCGCGGGGGGAGGGCCACGGCCGTCGGAGATCGCACTTGCCAGCGCGCGCAATTTACTTGACGGGTTGTCTCGGATGCTTCTTGATGAGGAAGCGCTCCGTTCTCGAGTTGATAGTTGTGGCGCCATCTCGCATCGGGGCCCCACTCTGGCGCGCAACCGCAGACTGCGCGCGCGCCTCGTGAAGCTGCTCTACTCGAGGGGCATGATATTGTACTCGGACGAGACCGAGCGCCTCGAGGAGATGGGCCTCTTCTTCGCTGCCAAGGAGAGCAGCCGGCTGCGTCTCACCATAGAAGCCAGGAAGAGCTACCTCCACTTCACACTCCCGCCTGGGGCGTCGCTGGTGGCCGCCGGGGGCCTGGCCCGCATCGAGGTCGAAATCCCAGAGGCCGCGGCGGGCTTGCCTCCCGACGTGGGGCTCGCGCTGGGGACCTCCGACATCGGCGACGCTTTCCGCCCATTTCGGATCGGCGGGGAGCTCTCTCTGGCTTCGCCTGCCTGCGGAGCGTCCTGGCGAGCGAGGTCGGCCTTGGGGGCTCGACCCTTGACGGCCACCTCGTGGCGCCCGATCGCCGCCCGGTGCCAGTTTGCGCCGCGCTTCCGATGGGCTTCGCCTGGTCGTTTTATTTCTGCCGGGAGCTCGGTGGGGCCGCGATTTGCTCGACCCCAGAGCTCAGCCAGCTGCACCGCGTGAGCGACCGAGGGCCCGCGACCGCGCTGTGGCCAGCCGCGGCGCCCAGTGCACTTACGTGGACAACCTGGGCGCGTTGGGCTTCGGACGCGAAGCGGTTGCCTTCTGCCTGTCCGCCGCCGCGGAGCGCTTCGATTCTGCTGGTTTTTGCGCGCGCGAGACGGAGATCCAGTCGGGCCGCGGCGAGACGCTGGGGCGCGTGCTGGACGGCGACGCCCTTGCCACCGGGCTCGCCGCCAAGCGCTACAGGCAGGTTCGCCAGGGACTCAGCTGGGCGCTGGGCTGCAGAGCGCTGCCTGGATGGGTGTGGGAGGTCGCCCTCGGCCATTAACCTACTGCACCATGTGCAACCGCGACCTCCTGCCGACGTTCAACGCGACGTGCAAGTTCATCGCGGCGAATTACCGGCAGGGCGATCCTCTGTGGCCCACCGCCCGCGCGGAGCTCGTGGTCTTCAGGGGCATGATGCCGCTGCTGCTCGGAGACTGGGCGCTGTCGCGTTGCCCGCTGATCTACCTCTCCGACGCGTCGGAGCACGGCCGCGCCGTGAGCGCCTCGCTGTTCGAACAGAGCGCTGTTGAGGAAATCGGGCGCGTGCAGGAGCGCTCTCGCTTCCGGCGCCCCGGCGGCCGCTCGGCCAGGGCGCGCTCCTTCGCGACGAACGGCGTCGTGGTGACCAGGGGGGGGCGCTGAAGCCAGTGTCCAGGGGTCCCCAGGGGCATACTGTTAACCTGTTGCCGGAGACCTTAGCACGCCTCTGGCCCGTTGTGCCGGCAAATTTGCGAGGCACGATCCGCGTGAGGGGCGTGCTACTATGCGAGCCTTGCCTCTGGGGACGTAGGTGTAGCTCCGTATGGGGCGCGCTCCCTGTGAGAGGTGTGCCGAGAAGGACGGAGGAGCGCTAGCCAAGCCTGTCTTTGGGGCCACAGGCGGAGCTCCCTGAGGGCACGAGCTCTGCGACAATATATGTCTTCCAACACCGCACACTTCAGACTACAACTAGAGCTTGCCAGAACCTAAGGCGCGTGGTTCTAGTTGGTGTGTGTATATATATATATATACACATCTATATACACATATCCACATACGAAATGGGAGGAGATTTGGCAAAGGGGGGGTACGAAGTCTGCTGCATTTGGCTGCGCGGGACACTTTCTCCGATACAGGGCCGCCTATGGCTCCAGGAAGCGTCAGGGAAACCAGCTGCATGGGCCGATTCAGGGGCAGCGTTCGGCGGAGATTGGCTCTCGTGTGTGTGTGTGTGTGTGTGTGTGTGTGTGTGTGTGAGGGAGTGTGTGTGTGTGTGTGTGTGTGTGTGTGCATCGGTCCTGATCGCCCATTTATCGTCGATAGGGGCCCGATAGCCCCGCCTTGCCCCCCCCCCCACCCTCCCTGTGTGTATATGTGCCCTCTCTTATCCACCTCCTCTCCTCATCCGCTGACCTTTCGGTCCAGGTGTTGACGTGCGAGTAGCTTCTGTTTGCGAGAGGAGAACCATCTGTCGCCTCTATCCTACAGATCCTTGGCAGGGCTCGCTCTCTGATTCTTCTCTCCCTTGAGGCGGCCAGGGTGTCTGAACCGCATGGGCACCGAGAAGTTCGGGCAAGAGGGCGGGGAGAAGGGCTCCGTAGCGATATTTGGCTCAAGCCAGTCTGGCTCTGGCCCCTCTCTTGCGAAGCGCTGTTGCCCAGCGCTGGCCCCGAGCCCCCTGCATGGGGCCAGCAGACAGCATGCGGGCCGTGGCCTTTGCGGTCGCCTGCGCCTGGCGTGCCCGGGCAGGCCCTCCGACGGAAACAGTCATGGTCACGGCGCCCATGGCTTCGGGCGGCTCGGAGATCGACATGACCGTTTGGCAAACAGCATTCACATCGTCCACTTCGAAGACCCACGATTCCCATGCGCACGTGAACGGGCATCTGGTCAAGGTCTCCAACCCCCTCGGCCGCGTGGCGGTGGTGCCCCCGCTTCCAGGCGGATGCGGGACGATTGCCTACGTGCCGGACACGGCGGCGTTGTACAATCCCAGCTGCATCTTGGCCACGGACGCTGGTTACTATAATTTGATCGACACGTTCCAATGTATTGGCAACGTTGTAAGTGATGGCGAGATCCATTACACTGAGCCCATGAATACCACCAACGTGAATTTCGGAGTCCTCAAGAACGGTAGCTTCGTCATTGGTTACATTTCGCCAGAGACCGTAGAGACTGGGATTTTCGAGCACTTGGTGGGTGGACTGGGCTGGATCGTGCGTAACGGATTAAACAACGTGGATGCCGGGTGGGAGGAGGCCTATACCGCTGCGGGCTCGAGCGGGGACGAGTATAAAGAAATGACCTCCGGGCGAACCACTATCGGTTGGGACAAGAATGGTGGGCTCATCCTCCTCCAGTATGATGGTCACACGGGCGCCCCGTCTTGGGGCGCGACAATGAATGAGTTGGCCGACAAGATGATCAGCTTCGGTGCCGTCGAGGCGATCAATCTAGACGGCGGCGGCAGCACCCAGATGTGGAAGAACGGCGTGCAGATTGGCTACAGCTCAGATCGCGCCACTTACGGGGTGTTAGCCGGGACTTACGAGCCAGGTTGCCCCATCGGCGAGGGAAAGGGCAATCTCAGTGCCTTCGAGTGCGCGCGCAAGGTCAGCACCATCATCTGCATCCACGAGGCCAATAGCGGCGTCACGTCGTTCCTCGCATCCCCGAGAACGCAGGCGGGGTCGCCGGTCTCGGCTCTGTCGCTCGGATTCCTGGTCGTCGGATTGTGCTTGGGCGCCGCCGTCGGCGCGGTCGCCTCGAAAATGTGGAGCAAGAAAGAAGGTAAAGGCGCCGATCTGAACGGGGACGACTCAGAGTGAATCTGGGTAGCTAATTTTCTTCCCGCGCGAAGATAATGCTTCGGAGTGCGATGGGTGAGTCGACGGGCTTATAGCAGGCCTGCTCTTCAAAGGCGCAGGAGACGGCCGTTCTCTCGCTCACCCCCTCCGTATCCCAGTTTTCCATTTGCTTCTGCACCATGCTGCACCATCGCAGTTGCCTGGTTACTCCCTGCAGAGCTACTGCAGCTACCGCGTGTGGGCTATTTCTCTTAACTCAGTGCCGCCAGCCATGTTTTTTTTTTTTTCTCCGTCGACTAGCCGCTGCAAGACGAGTCGCTGCGTGCCTTCAGGCTGCCAGCCACTTAGCACGCTTGTGACTTTGAGCGCTAGTTGACCACTGGATGGGGTAACGCTGGGAAGATCATGTCACCACCGACATTCGGCATGATAGAATTCCTCGAACTCCCCCAGCACTCCATCCTGCATTGCAATTTCGCGTCTTTGGCGCGTTGCTTCGTGCATTGCGTCCATCTGTTTGCCAGCGGCACGTCAAGGAATCCGGAAGACCTCCGAGGAAGAAAAAAAGAGGGGGGAGAAGGACTCAAACTCCGTCCCCAGACCCTTGCCAGGGTCCATCTGGTGTAGTTTTTCCACCCTGGACTCGTGTTTGACGGTCCCCGGGCCCGGCAACGGCCCCTGGAGAGTCCGAAAAAGACAGACTGCCTTCCCGAACTCAGCGCCTCCAACCCACCCGCCCTTCTTGCTGGCCAGAACGGAGCGCCAAAAGTTTATGTTTGTGCCGTTTTTCCTTCCTCTATGTGTCAGAGCGTGAATTACCTACCCCGCTTTCGCTTCCAGGCAAAACCGAGTCATACCACGCGCCTCCTCGTCAAGCGGCCTGACCAGTCCAGGCTGCAATTTGGCGTCGTTTGGTATCTCTTGGAAGCGAGGGTGGTCAAAAGCGAGGTAGGTTTGTTTTCCCCCTACTTCTTCTATGCATTCCATCGGGCGCCCACCCTGAACCCAGGAGCTGTGCATACGCTCCCGGCCGAGCCGGGAGGGCGCGGCGCATGCGCCGCTGCTGGGTTCCGCATGGGCCTGGCCAGGGAGCAGCGGATGCGTAAAGAGGTCGTCGCCCTTAGCTTTCGTCGCCCTCATTGCTCAGTCCCATCCACATGTCCGTCCCGCCCGAACCTGCACCTCGACCTCAACCTCCTCTCCTCCTCCTCCGAGGAGGAGGAGGAGGCAGAGAAAGAGGAGGAGTAGGAGGAGGAGGGGGAGGAGGATGAGGAGGAGGAGGAGGAGGCGGAGGAGGAGAAGGAGGAGGAGGAGGAGAAGGATGATGCTGATGATGATGATGGTGGTGGTGGTGGTGGTGGTGGTGGTGATGATGATGATGATGCTGATGATGATGAGGAGGAGGATGAGGAGGAGTAAGAGTAGGAGTCAAGCTAGCCAGCTCGAGCGAGTCAAGCATGGCATGCCCAGTCCCACCCGCCCTCCCACAACATAAGAAGCAAAGCTGGCACAACTGGGGGCCGAAGTCACACCGGCCAGCCGGTTTGGTACAGCTGATGCGGCCGCGATGGCGGTTGCCGACGGGAACTGGCGAGCGCGTGTTGAATGCCGCGCACGCATTGCCAGACGAGTCGAGAATGGCCCGGTACACCGCAGGAAGCCAGAGGTGGCCGGAGGAAGCCCGACGGTCTGACAGGACACCCCAAAGCATTTTTGTGAAAAAGCATTGGGTTTTTGATGTTTTTATGTTGAAATGCTTGCAACCACACGGTGTTCGGTAGGATTCTGACATGAACGCGCGAGTGTGCTCTTTGTTGTATTTTTTGCACAGGATTCGCGGCCTGGGTGCATGACAGAGCATCGCGAGTGCACCGCGCGATGACGTGAAATCGCTGGATTTGACAGAATTCTTAAGATTCCTATGGTTTTCCTATGATTTCAGCAAGAGAGCCCGGGCGGGAAATTTGTACAAATTTTGTGAAAAAAAACATTGGGTTTTTGATGTTTTTATGTTGAAATGCTTGCAAACACACGGTGTTCGGTAGGATTCTGACATGAACGCGCGCGTGTGCTCTTTGTGGTATTTTTTGCAATGGACTATCGCCGTGGACGTCAGGACGTCCATGTCGAGAGGAAAAAATAAG
>CAUYUJ010000171.1:0-22500 GCA_963575745.1 Prorocentrum cordatum
CATGCCGCTCCAACTCAAGGTCGGTCGAGCCGTCCTGCATAGCTGAGTTGTAGACCACGCGAGTCTAACAGCATCAGCCCATCCCGTCATTGTGCGGCTCTGCAACCTCGGGCAGCCCCGCTACAGTGAGGCGGCTAAGCGCCGCTCACATATTTCAATTCGCAGACTCGACACGGCTGAGTCCTCACGCATAGGTGGTGGGTTAGCACACTGCTCAGTTCCTGGTTTGCCTGCAGCCCACCACCTATTCAGCCCAAGCCTTCTTCACTCGAGCCAAACTATAACAAAGGAGACACCGCGTCTCCAATTTAAGGCCGGCCAAGCCGGCATACATTCCGCTGCAGTGAGTCCTTCGGGTGCACACACACTGCAACTCTTGCGGCATCAGTCGACGCCATCTCAGGCCTAAATGGGACGGGCGCCCATGGCGCAACCGTCAATGCGCCACGCAGGGGCGGAGCCGCCTAATACTTACCTCGGCAGCCCACCTAGCGCTCTTTTCTCCACCGGCCTCTCTTTTAGAGGGCCCTGTCCAGGAGCAGTCGCCATTCATGGGCGCGACTTCTCACTTTGCCGCACTAGTGCGGCCAGCGCAGCTTATTTTAGCAGCCTCGCTAAACAGCGATCGGCTAAGCTCACACAGCAATTCGCAGACTCGCCACGGCTGAGTCTAGGGGGTGGGCTGGCCTAATACTCTTGGTTCGCCCTGGCAGCTCACTACCTTGACAGTCCTAGCCACAAGTGCGTCATGAGAGGACCGTGGCCTCTGCCCCGGCGCATCTCTTTGGCCCCCATCCAGGTGTAGCAGGGTCCCCTTGGTCCCTGCGTGCCTGTGAGGGGCCACACGGAGGTGGGTCCCTGTTGTATGGTCTCGGCTAGCGCCCAGGCACACCCACCTCCCCGCCGCGGTAGGCCACGCGAGTCTAGCAGCATCCAGCCTATCCCGTCAATGTGCGGCTCTGCAACCTTGGGCAGCCCCGCTAACAGTGAGGCGGCTAAGCGCCGCTCACATATCTCAATTCGCAGACTCGCCACGGCTGAGTCCTCACGCATAGGTGGTGGGTTAGCACACTGCTCAGATCACGGTTTGCATGCAGCCCACCACCTATACAGCCCAAGTCATCACACGAGCCTAAACAAAGGAGACACCGCGTCTCCAAATTAAGGCCGGCCAAGCCGACATGCATTCCGCTGCAGTGAGTCCTACAGGTGCACACTCTCACTGCAACTCTTGCGGCATCTGTCGTCACCATCTCAGGCCTACGTGGGATGGGCGCCCATGGTGCAACCGCCAATGCGCCACACAGGGGCGGAGCCGCCTAATACCTACCTCGGCAGCCCAACTAGCGCTCTTTTCTCCACCGGCCCCTCTTTAGAGGGCCCTCCTTGAGTAGTCGCCATTCATGGGCGCGACTTCTCACTTTGCCGCACTAGTGCGGACAGCACGGCACATTTTTGCAGCCTCGCTAAACAGCGATCGGCTAAGCACACACAGCAATTCGCAGACTCGCCACGGCTGAGTCTCTAGGTGGTGGGCTGGCCTAATACTCTTGGTTCGCCTTGGCAGCTCACCACCCAGACAGTCCTAGCCACAAGCGCCTCATGAGAGGACCGTGGCACCTTGCCCCGGCGCATCTCTTTGGCCCCCGTCCAGGTATAGCAGGGTCCCCTTGGTCCCTGTGTGCCTGTGAGGGGCACACGGAGGTGGGTCCCTGCTGTCTGGTCTCGGCTAGCGCCCAGGCACACCCACCTCCCCGCCGCGGTCGGCCCGTACAGGCCTTTCAGCTGCAGCGTACGCCCTGCAACACGGCAATGCCATTCTGGCCCTTCTTCCTCCCCCGCCTCTTATGACTTCCCCCGCTCTTCCTCCAGTCCAGATCTCCTCCCATGGAGGTTTGGACAGCCGCAATGCGGCCTGGCCATTTTGGCCCTCCGTCCAGCTCTTCCCTCTCAATAGCCGTCCGAAATTCGGAAGGCACTCCCAGGCAGGTCTTTTCTTTTTCCTGCCTCGCACTGCTCTCTGCATCGAGGGCTGCCCTACTATGGGCAACGAAGCAGGGTGCCGCTGATGTCTCTCTTCGCACGGCGCTGCAATATCCTCCTCTCTCGATCTGATTCCTCTCCTCCCCTCCCTCAGCGCCAATACCTCTCTCCTGACAGTTTTCGGGACGAGAGCGGAAGCAGCTCAGCGTCCATGCTCTCGGGCTTCTCGTGTGCAGCCTGTGCCAGTCCTGTTGGCCGCTGCGCTCAAGCTAACTTGCAACGAGCTTAGTATAGTCAAGAGCCTCCCTCCTCCTCATCTCTCCTGCATCCTCCCTCCTCCCTGCTTCCTCGAATCTCCCCTCCTCCTCCTCCTCCTCCCCCGCCCCCGCCACCGCCTCCTCCTCCTCCTCCTCCTCAACCTCCTCCTGCTCCTCCTCCTCGTCCTCCTCCGCCTCCGCCACCGCCTCCTCCTCCTCCTCTTCCTCCTCCCTCCTCCCCCCTCCTCCCCCTCCTCCCCCTCCTCCCCCTCCTCCCAACCCTCCTCCTCCTCGCCGCGCCGGCCGCCCCGTGCCGCCTCTCTGGGCGCCTCGGCGTGCGCCCCGCGCCCCGTGGGCGGGCCCGCCGAGGTGGCGCCGCGGCTGCCGCCCCGCGGGCGCTGCGTGGGCGCTCGTGGCAGGCGCCCAGGCGCGCCGCGGGGGCGAAGGCCAGCCCTCGAGGAATAGAGCAAGACACGGACGTCTTGGCCCGAAGTTCCGCGCGGGCTTCTGCTGCGCGCCTGCCCCCCCCCCCCCCCCCCAGCGGAGCCTCAGGCGCTGCCCGTGGCGCGCCACGCGGGGACACACAGACAAATACAGTCGGGGCGTTGACCTCAGGAACCCTAAATAAGGAGCGAGGCCCTTTTGTACCATGAGTGAAAAACTTCGATTTCCGATCGGGAACACCAGGAAAGCCTGAGGCAAGCTGCGAAACATTCAAGGAACGCGGAGCCCCTCCCCAACGAAAAGGGCTCCTTCCTCAGGGCCTCGACTGTAGTGGAATCTGGTTTAATGATTTGTACCGGGGGCGCCCCCCCCGTCCCATTTCCACTAGCCGGAACTGCCGTCACCCGAAAAGCACCAGTTGCGGCAAACCTGGTTTAGGGAATCTGGACAATTGAGGGGCCCCAGGGCCCTATCACTAACCGGGTCCCCTTACCCGGGGTCCTGGCTATACCCGAAAAAAGGCACAAAGAATAGGATTCCCTAACAGTCCTATCATTGAATGTTAGATGTGCTTAAGATGTAGGAAACAAGGTTCCAAACGTGTCTGGAGCATGTCTCTTGCATGTTTAGAGCATGGTTAAGGCATGTTTTGGACATCTGGCAACTATTTGGCAGCATGCTTCCTCTCCATTGATCGACCTCCACAACAGTATAAGTTGAAGGGGCCCTGGGACACACAAGCAAATAGGCACAAATAACAGGACTCCCCGTGTTGTCCCACATCTTCTGGGTTTTCGTCTGCCCCCCACTTCCCATGTTTTCCTATATTTCTCTGGGGGGTCGACGATTCATTGTGTCTGTGTGCTTTTTCCTTCCTGAAGCATAAGATACACGCCGTGGCTTTCATAGCAGGCTTGCATTTAGGTCGGGCCTGTCCCCCTGCAGGGGGATTATGGGCGGAAACATACAAAACAATACCCCGAAATTACTCCAGCTGGTAACAACATACGCAAAAAATCGTCCCCAGACTATGCTTTGACAATTTTCTAATATTCCTCCTCCTGTAGAGGGACACGCCCGACTTAAGCTTACATCACATAGCTTGCACCACATGGCTTACGCTACATAGCTTACACTCCAATTCCGACTCACGCCACATCAATTGCACGACGCAGCTTGCACCTCAGTGCTATCCCCCCCCTGGCTAGCACCACGCAACTTGCCACGGATACCGTTCACCCCCGCGGTGAAACGACTCACTCTTTGGGGTCCGCGATGGCTACTGTACAGCCTACGACACAAACCTCGAAATGGAAATGTGCACTTGTCATAAGGTGGCATTCGCGCGCACATCATGAACAGGACAGCCCCACGCAGTCACATCGGGCGCTGCACGCACGCTGAGCAGGTCTCGAGCAAAGAAGTTGACACTCTGCGACCCCTGACGCGCCTGGGCGGCGGGCGCCTCCGTGCTCGAACCACCTTGCGGTTTTGACCCCGAACTTCTGATTATCACGAGTGAGTGCCGGACGGGCCCCGCAAGCTTCAGCAATAATGCGAATTTGTGCGGCAGGTGGCTCGCGATGAAGGCCGCAAGCGGTCTCAAGCGGTCTCGAAGGGTACAAAGTGCACCTAAAACCTCGGCGCCGAGCGCATCCGCGCGCCCTGCGCGGCCCCAAAGTGCCACGAGGCCTTCGGCGCTGAGCACGCCCACGCGTCTCACGCGGTCTCAACATGACACGAAGCCCTCGGCGCCGAGCCCAATCGCGAGTCTCACAAGACTTCGCGACGCGTCAGAGTGCAACGAAACCTTGGGCGCCGAGCACACCCTTGCGTCCCGCAGGATCCCAGAGTGCTGCGAAACCCTCGGCGCCGCGCCTCACATGGCCTCAAAGCGCCGCGAAACCTCGGCGCCGAGCGCACCCGCGAGATCCGCGAGAGACCCAAAGTGCAACGAAACCTTGTGTCACACCCTGCGTCCCCGAACAATGAATGCTTCTTAATACACTTGAGCCCCCTGATGCATTAGCTGGTCAGGGAAGCGCGAAAGCCTGTCATAACGCAAACTCACAAGGAGCAAGCGTGCAAGCATGTAGGATGAGGGACGGCAAAGGCAGACACTAGAGTTGGAACCCTGACGAAGACGCCGCGCAATATGCAGGCCCGGCGCGAGCGCGGAATTTCGGACTGTAGAATATTCTGATATACAAAAACATGTGAATATGTACATGTGTGTACATGCCATGTGTGTAGATTCCCTTCCTTCCTTCTCCTCCGCCTCATCCTCCTCCTCTTCCTCTAATCCTTCTCCTCTCTGATCTTCCTACCACTCCACAGGAAGAAGAGATAGCGCACCGAAACAAAACGTGAACGACTGTACCCCGAAGGTCTCCGTCACGGTCGCCTCGTTGGCCGAACCCTCGCCCGGCACCACAGCAAGCCACGGCAGCCCCAAGATGCCGTCGAACTGCACCTCCGAGGAGGACGAGGGCGGACGATGTAGGAGGACGCGCCCGAGGGGGAGAAAGACTACATAAGGCAAAGACGATGAGGAATCGTGCTGGAAGGAATCTTGGGGCACATTGTTTATCGATGTTTGAGGGTCCTCAGGTGCCCCAGAGCTTCTAGGGGGCCCGGGGGCCATCGGGGGATGAGCAACTTCTGTGGGGCAGCTGCTGGCTGGCAGGCCGAGTTCATATTTTGCGCGCCTAGTGTGTACAAAATTATTGGTGTATATGAGTATATATATATACACATACATATCTATACATATATATATATATGTATAGGTGTATTGACCATCGTGCTACTACAGGAAGGTAAAAGAAGGCACGAGGGGGCTTTTCTGGCCACGGCGAGCCTCGGCCACAAAGAGGCTCCCCTACCGAGACCTGAGAGACGGCCCGATGATCAGGGCCCCCCTTGAACCCAACGTGGCTCTCACTGCAACGTCTTGACTGTACGTCGTATGTGCTGGTTTGGCCTCTGAGGCCTCCGGGGTCCACGGGACCTCACGTGTGCTCAAGAGGCCTCTCGAGGTCCTCTGGGGGCCTCCCTCAGCCTCCGGGGACCTCCGGAGGTGGTGGGGAAGGAGGAGGGGGAGGAGGAGGAGGAGGAGGAGGAGGAGGAGGAGGAGGAGGAGGAGGAGGAGGAGGAGGAGGAGGAGGAGGAGGAGGCGGAGAAGGAGGACGTGTGGAGGAGGCGGGTAGGAGGGTAGGACGGAGGGGAGGAGAAGAGGATGAGGAGGAGGAGTAGGAGGAGGGGCGGAGGAGGAGGAGGAGGAGGGGGAAAGGAGAGGGAGGAAGGAGGATGAGGTGGGGGGGAGGGGAGGCGGGGGGGGAACCACCCCTGAAAACAACACACCCCGCCAACACACACAGGGAGAGGAAGGAGGAGAGGAGGAGAAGAGGAGGATGAGGAGGAGGAGGGAGGAGGAGAGGGAGATGGAGGGGCCGGCGTTTCGGAAGAACTCAAATGCCATCGGGTCCTGGAGACCGCAAGGGAGAGGAGGAAGAGGAAGGGGAAAACGAGGACGAAAGAGCGGCGGGGTGGGATGGAGGCGCGGGGGAATGGGGAGGGAGGGAAACGGAGGGGGGGGGGAGGGGTGAGTGAGCAGGCCAGGAGCAGGAGGAGGGGGAGCAGGAGGCCGCTCCCCGCCCCCGCGAGAAATAAAAAAAAACACCTGCCCCGTCCTTCTGGGGCCACTCCTCGAAGCTCAGGGAGGGGCCCCAATTTCGCCAGAATGTGTTTTTATTTCCTATCGCGCTCACGGTCGGTATTTAATATTACCAGTGTGGGTGGGCTAGCGGAGATAGTCCCACTCCCTGCTCGTCCCTCCTCCTCCTCCTCCTCCTCCTCCTCTCCTCCTCGCCTCCGGGCCCCCCTCCTCCTCCCTCCTCCTCCTCCTCCTCCTCCTCCTCCTCTTCCTGCTCCTCCTCCTGCTCCTCTCCCTCCTTCTCCCTCTCCTCCTGCTCCTGCTTCTCCTCCTCCTCCTCCTCCTCCTCCTCGTCGTCGTGGTCGTGGTCGCAGTCATCGTCGTCGACGTCGCCGTCGTCGCCGTTGTCGTCGTCGTCGCCGTCGTCGTCGTCGTCGTCGTCCATCTTCTCCTTCTCCTCCTCCTTCTCCTTCGCATCACCATCATCATCCTCATCATCATCATCCTCATCATCATCATCATCATCATCATCATGACCATCATCATCATCATCATCATCATCAACATCAGCAGCAGCATCAGCAGCATCAGCATCATCAAATTCGTCATCAGCATCATCATCCTTATCATTATCATCATAATCATCATCATAATCCTGGTCATCATCGTCACCATCATCATGATCATCGGCATCAGCATCATCACTAGCATCAGCATCAACATCATCAGCATCAACAATATTATCATCATTAGCAGCATCATCATCACCAGCATCATCGACATCATCATGACCATGACCATGACCATCACCACTACCATCATCATCATCATCATCACCATCATCAGCAGCATCATCATCATCAGCGTCGTCGTCATCGCCATCACTAGCAGCAGCATCGTCCTCGTAGTCATCATCATCACCACCATCGACAACACCATCGACAACATCATGCCCATCACCGTGATTGACATCGTCATCATCGTCAGGAGCATCATACCCATCATCATAATCATCATCAGTATCACCTCAATCGCATCAGCATCATCAGCACCATCGTCAGCATCATCAGCATCAACATCAATACCATCACCCCTCATCATCATCACCATCATTATCCGCAGCCGCATCATCCGCACTGTCATCAACAACACCACCATGCAAATAATCATCATCATCATCATCATCATCATCACCATCATCATCATCAGCAGCATCATCATCATCATCACCATCAGCAACAACAGCAGCATCAGCAACAACAACAATAACAGCATCGTCATCATCACTTGCGTCGTATTCCTCCTTCGTTTCCTCCTCCTTCGCTTCCTTTTCCTTCTCCTACGCTGCTTCGGTCCAGTCATCTTGCCCGAAGCACCGCACGGACCTGGAAATCAAGAATTTCTGAACCCACGGACTTCGGCGAGTTAGTGCACCGAAATCGCTCAATTCAAGAATCATGGCCTACACAGTCACCGTGGTGACTCTGAGGGTCCGTACTTGGGACCCGTTTGGGCTCTCGGTTCCCTGATTTTGGTCTTGGAAGCCTCCACAAGGGCATCCCGAGAGCTCTGGAGACCACCAGCGACCACCAGAGCCCTCAGCGGACAAGCCGATTGGGGGAGCAAGAACTTGTTGAACACCGCTACGAAAAAAGCTGGCAAAAATGAAAGTTGGAAATCAAGAGAAAGTGGAAATGGCCAGAACTAGAAAAAGCAAGAGCTAAAACGAACCCGAGATAGCTGGAACTAGATCGCCAAGGCCAGAAGAACCAAAGGAATCTTGCAAGGGCTGGAACAAGTAGAAGGGCTGGCCCCAGCTACTTTTCCAAGCTTCCCTGTACTCCCCAGGAGGGGTGCGTTCCGACCAGGACTTCCAGCAGCGAGTCCAGCCGTGGTGATGACATAAGGTCAGCGGTATCGGTATCTCCTCGTCCTCCTCGTCCTCGTCCTCGTCCTCCTCCTCCTCCTCCTCCTCCTCATCCGACCCCTCCTCCTCCGACCCCTCCGACTGCGAGGAAAGGGTAACGGTATTGGTACCTCCTCCTCCTCCTCCTGAAGTCCCTCCTCCTCCTCCTCCTCCTCCTCCTGGAGGCCTCGAGGGTCGAACAAGCTGTCACCGCGCCCCCGCCCCTGGCACGGCGCCCGGGGAAAAAGGTGGCAGCACGAGGGGCACGACCCCACGGGCTGAGCACGCAACCGCCCGGCGGCCCGAGAGCCGACCCCGAGACCCGGCCGACGGTAAGGGCGAATAGCCCAGGGGCGGGCATTACGCGTATTCGCCCGGGAGCCTTGTCGAAGACATAGATCATCGGCGCACCTGAATACATGTATTGCTCTCCCCTGGGCATTCGCCCCTGTCGTCGCCTCTGAGAGCCTCGGTCCGCCCCGAGCCGCCGAGCCGGCGCGGACAGCCGCACGACCGGCAAGAGGACACGGGCGCCTGAGGCACCTGCCGCCTGCCGCCTCCCGCGCTGCTCCTCCGCTCACGGGCCTGGAGCGCGCGGCGCTGGGCCTGCGCTCCCGGAGCTGGGCTGGGCTCCGACGGCCTTGCGCAGCGCATCCGTCGCCACTCCGGCGCGCCTTCGGTCCCCGCGGCCCAAGAACAGCCGCGCCGTGTCGCCCCCGGCCTCGGGGAGGGAGGGCGGGTGCATCGCCTGCTGTGTGTATGCCATTTCGTGCAGACGAAGATGCAAATGATCACGCGGTGGAGCTGAGCACTCAGCGCCTGAGACCGAACTGACTCGTTGAGCGTCTTTTGGGGCGGGCTCCCTGCTGGTGGAGGCCTCGGCGACGGAAGCTGCAGGATCACCTCCTGACAGCCATGACAGGCAGCCCGCATGGAAAGGACTCACGATAAAGATCAGAAGGAGAACAAATGCCATACACAGAAACTTTTTGGCGCTCCGCGCGGATTTCCTGGATCTGCGCCGGACCCCCCTGCCTGGCGCGCGGAGCGCGCCAGGGGCGGCGCCGGAGGCGCCGCCAGGGGGGCCCAGCGCGGATCCAAGAAATCCGCGCGGAGCGCAAAAAAGTTTACGTGTATGGCATTGTTTCTTCTTATGATCTTTATTTATGGCGTTTTTTTATGGCGTTTTTCCTTAGGGCGTTTTATGGCGTTTTTCCGCATGGAGAATTTATGTTATGGCGTTCGTCCTTCTTCGAAGGACGCTAGGGCCTTGGGGGGGCCATGGAGGCACTCCGCGAGCGGGGCGCGGCCAGCGAGGGCGGCCAAGGGCGGGGCCGAAGGGAGAGGATGTAAGGGTAACCCAGATTTCGTACTAGAAGGGAGGGGATCACAACCCTCCCAGACCACAAGCTTTAGACCCCCCCAGACCATCCATGAAAGGGCGGCACTTTGCCCAGACCCCCCCTAACCCTTCAAGACAGTTCAAATCAGACCCCCCCGCCAAATGTACCCCCCCCTACTTCATTATGTGCGGGTTGACTGCAATCGCCGTTGAAGGATTCGCCCCCCTGCTCCCCAGGCCACCTGCCCTCGCGCTTCGCGCGGGGCGAGGCGCGGTCGCCTTCGGCCTCCCCGCCGCCGCGCATCTGGAGAGGAAATCCAACGCAGAAGCCCGGGCGCAAACGGATCCACCGACCCCGTTCCCGCAAGACCAGCTCTTCATCCCGGATCGTCTCCTGATGGGCCCCGGGGCCTGAAAGCAGCCCCCCAGGCCAAAGGTTGGGGGAAGATGCGGCGACTGCACAAGAAAAAAAAAAAAACGGCGCCTAGGCCGCGAAGCGCGGGAATCTTCGCGCTACTGCGGGGGACCTGGGCACGGATCTGTAGAGATAGCAGGAGAGGTCCTGGCCTGAGCCCAAAGATCCTTCATCTGGTAGCCGAGCTCCGCGATCTCCCAGAAGCCCTGCCTCTTCGGTCCGTCGAAGAGCCGCATGTCGTCGCGAGCCTCCTGGCTCCTCCTCTCTCCTCCTCTCTCCTCCCCCTCCTTCTCCTCCTGCCCGTCCTCCTCCTCCTTGTCCTCCTCCTCCTCCTCCATCCCTTTCCCTTATAAGTAACTACTCCCTGTCGCACGCCGAGGCTGGTCGAAAGGACGGGCCGGGCGTTTCGCCTGAGACTTCCTCACAAACTATGACCCTGAAGCTAATAAACTGGCAGAAGCTTCACAGATGGAGAGCGGGTGGTTTTCAAAATGTGGCTCTCGCCTTGGTCGTGCAAACAACTTGCAAAATTTCATGGCTCGACGGCGGCTCGTTTTCAAAATGTGACTCTCGCCCTAGAGCCGCGCAAATTCGTTTCACAAATGTGCACGAGCTTCGCAGATTGAGGGCGACTCGTTTTGAAAATGAGGCTCTCGCCTTGCCGCCGCGCACATTCGTTCTTTTTAAATATGAGAGAGCTTCACGAATTGACGCCGGTTCGTTTCCAAAATGCGGCTCTCGACTTAGAGCCGCGCACACTCGTTTCAAACAGGTGTAAGAGCTTCGCGGATTGAAGGCGGTCCGTTTTCAGAATGTGGCTCTCGCCTCAGCGCCGCGCACATTGGTCAAGATGCCATGGTCAGCGTGCCAGAAATGCTGTTTTGGAAGAGATCATAATTTTGAGGGCGTAACACTGCCGCTGATTCGCGGTGTTGAAGGCCCTGGAAGGGTGTTCGGCACGATTCAGGATCATCAATATGCAAGAGTCATGTTGATTCGTAGCGTTGGAGTCCCGAAAGTGATGTTTTGGCACGCTTCAGGATCTTCAAACGGTTCTCTCCCCACGAAGCAGTTGGCGCAGTGGAGATGAACCCTTCGTTTGGGCCTATAAAGAGGGAGCTTGGAGGGAAGGTGTATTCCAACATCGTTGATGAGTCTTGGGTTTCCACTGGTCCTCTCATCCTCCTCCTCTTCCTCCTCGTCCACCTCCTCCTCCCCCCTCTCATTGTAATCATCATCATCACCATCATCAGCATCATCACCATCATCATCATCATGATCATCAGCATCACCACCATCATCATCAGCATCCGAATCATAATCAGCATAACCACCAACAACATCAACACCAACAGCACCATCCTGATCATCACCTCAACCACCATAATCGTCATTCTCATCATCCTCAGCAGCATCAGCATCATTAGCATCACCAGAATCATAATCACCATCACCACCACCAACAGCACCAACAACAGCGCCATCCTGATCATCACCAGCACCATCATCACCATCATCGGTACCACAATCATCATCATCATCATCCCTCTCATCGCCACCGTCGTCGTCATCATAATCATCATTTTTGATAATCACCACCACTACCATCATCATCATCATCATCATCATCATCATCATCATCATCAACAACAGCATGATTCTCATAATGGCCATCTCTCCTCTTCCTTCCCTCAGAAGCGTGGAAGCCGTCAGGAAGCACAACAATTCGTGGCCGAGGTGCTCCGATGCATACCGCGGATAGTACAGACCAGGCAAGGCGCGCTGAAGCCACCCCAACATTCAGGAGAGAAGGGAAGTGCAAGAGCTCCTTGCTCGGACGGCACCCGAAACAACATAATTGCCGATCCACGAGGCGCGGGCTCAGGAGAGGCCCCCGAACAATCAAGCAATACCAACCCGAGTCGAAATCATCCTCCTCCTCCTCCTCCTTCGCCCTCCTCCTCCGCCCTCCTCCTCCTCCTCCTCCCTCTTCCTCCTCCTTCTCCTCCTCCTCCTCCTCCTCCTGCTCCTCCTCCCCCGAAATCCGTGGTGGGCCCAGCGCGGCTAGGAGTGTTTTTTCATACCACTAGCCCGCACTGCAATCGCACAGTCGCTGGAGCCCCATCAGCTTGGGCACCTGGCAGCATCAATCACGAAAGCGGGAGTGGCGCTCCACAGTTGGGAGACAAACCACGGAAGCGGCCAAACAGGCAGCAGCAGGAGGAGAAAGGAGACGAAGAGGAGCAGCATAGTAAACAATGCCTGCGTTCAACTTTCGAAGGTCTCCCCGGACCCCCCTCCCCGGAACCGCTCCAGGCACCCCCCCAGAGGGTACGTCAGCTCCAAAAAGCGTCCCCGACGACTCCAAGAGCGCCCTCCCTCCCAAACAGCGCCCCCGACGACTCTAAGATCACCGAATCTGGAGCCCCCCGAATCGGCGGCACGGGCCGGAGGCCATTCCAATAAACAATGCCTGCGTTCAACTGTCGAAGGTCCGCACGAATTTCTGGGATCGGCGCTGGACCCGCATCCATTGTCGCGCGAAGCGCGCCAGGAGCGGCGCTGGAGGCGCCTCCAGGGGGGGCCCAACGCCGACCCAAGAAATCCGCGCGGACCTCCGGCAGTTTATGCTGATGCCGCCTGTCCTTCCTCGAGGAACGAGGAGGAGCAGGAGGAAGAGGAGGAGGAGGAGGAGGAGGAGAAGGAGGAAGACGAGGAGGAGAACGAGGAGGAGGAGGCCGCGGACGGGGAGGAGGAGCGTGGCGGAAAGACGATTTCGATTCGATGTGACACGGGGAATCGGCATCCCGCACTGCGGAAGATGAGAGACAGCGAAGCAACATAAACCTGGTAGGACAAGAACTGGAAGCGCCGTTTTCGTCCAATGAACGTATGGGCGAAGAAGAAAGAAAAGGAAGGCGAGGGCGACGAGGAGGCGATGACGAGGACGACGTGGAGAACGTCAGGATAGCGAGGAGGAGCATGCGGACAACGAGGAGGAAGAGAAACACAATGACGAGGACGAAGAAAACGAAGGCGAGCACCAGGAGGAATGCTGAGGACGACGACGACGACGACGACGACGGCGACGACGACGACGACGACGACGGAGGACAGTACGAGGCAATTGGAGAAGGAAGTTGAATCAGGAGAGGGTCCTGGTGACCCCATCGGGCTACCCTGGGGGTTCCTGGCGCCGCGCGGGGTTGTCTTGGGGCCTGTTGGGGGTTTCTTCGGGGCCTCTTGGGTCCTCTTGTGGGCTTCTGGGGCTTTCTTGGGCTGCCTGGGCGCGTCGTGGGGTTTTGGGTGAGCTTTCTTGCGCCGTTGCGGCGCCATCTGGGGCCGTCTTGGGACTTTCTTGGGCCGCTCTCGGGGATCTCTGGGGGCTATTTTGGCCCGTCGTGGGCCGTCTTGGAGCTCTCCTGAGCTGTCCCGGTGCCTCCTGGAGCGCTCTTGGGGGTCTCTTGGGGCCCTCTTGGGGCGGTCTTGGGCACTCTACGGGGCCCTTCGGGGCGTCGTTTGGGCGACCCTTGGGCCGTTCGGACGACGTCGATTCGGAATCCCCATCCAGGGCCGATTTGTTGAAGACGTCTCCAGCGAAACGGTGTTTTTGGAAACCTTTCCAAACAAGAACGGGAAGCGCAGTTTTTTGGTTGCGGAGCTCGTTGGGCGCATGTTGAGGACAACGTGCAGGACGTCGAGCACAATGGAAAAGAGAAGGGTAATCATGAGGTGGATATCAAGATAATGACGTGGAGTAAGAGAGTTGAGAAGACGAGCGCCAGACATAAGAAATGGTCAGAAGAAGGAGAACGTGCAGCATGAGGAGGACGAGGATGATGACGATGAGGACCACGAAGACGACAACGACGACGATTACGATGACGACGACGACGACGGCGATGACGACGACGACGACGACGACGACATGGGAGGCAACGGACGTTTGCGGACGACGCCGCCGCCCTCTGTTCTCCCCAATGTATGTGACGTACCTGCGTGTTTGCCTGCTGCGGTTCAGAAAAGGTTGCCGCGTCTAAGGCGGGCACAGTCGAGATCATTTAGCGTGAGAGCAGGCAGGCTAAGCTAATATTCCGAACGGTCTGAGCGTGGAAGCCGCAGGATCACATCAAAACAAACGCTCATGATCAGAAGGGTTGTCAAACAAATGCCACAAGTTCTGTAGGGCGCAGGTGGTTTAGGGCGTGTGTTTCGCCAATATCCTAATTCCTCTTGCTTGGGAGGTTTACCTCCGCCCCCCCCCTCCCTGGGTCTGGACGGGGGGGCTCGCGAGGTGTCAGAGCGTCCGTTTTCGTCCAAGATGGCTCCAAGAGGGCCCTGTATAAGCCAAGATGGTCTCCAATATGGTTCAAGGTCCGTCAAGATGGTCGCATCTAACCTCCGACGCGCATCCAAGAGGCACGAAGACGGCCCCCAAGACGGCTACAAGTGCTCTCCGAGTTTCCCAGGTTTGTCAAGAGGACACAATCCTGTGCAACGCTAAAGGAAATCTATGTTGTCTGCCTCCTCGATGTTTCGCTTCCGATGGGCTTTTGAGGCCTCGCGATGACCCGAAGATGGCTCACGAGAGCCCCAAGAGGGGGCCCGAGAGGGCGTCGAGACGCATCAGGAGCGCAGAGAGGCCCAAGACGGTGCCAAGACGGCATCGTGAGTCCTCGAAGAACCTGTCACCACAAGAGATCCTCCATCCAAATGGGGCTTCGCGGTGTTCATACTAGCATTAAGTCGGGCCTCTCCCCCTACAGAAGGATTTTTGACGACAAATAAAATATACCCAACACATACACCAAAAAGGTCAAACCGTACTCAAACAATAGTCCCCAGACTATTTTGGGATTATGTTTTGCATAGTTTTGGGGTATCTTTTACTTTTCGTCGAAACTCCCCCTGTACGGGGGACAGGCCCGACCTAAGACCAGCGCACATGTCAGGGGCGCGCGTCAGTGGCCTTCCCTGTTGCACGGGGGGTCAGAGGAGGAGGAGGAGGAGGAGGAGGAGGAGGACGAGGAGGATGAGGATCAGCGGCCACCGTGCGGGCGCGGCTGCCGCAGCTGGCGGGTGCGCGAACGCGCGCGCGCGCCACGTCGGCGTCGTTCGTCGTCGTCCTCGCGCGTGGGCCGCCGCTGCCCGAGGGAGCCCCGAGGCGGCGGTGGACAGACCTCCCTTTGGTACTGCGGGATGACGATTAATTAAAAAAATGAGGGGAACGATTAAAACAATAGTTCCTTGCTATTTCTGCATGGTTTTCTGACGGGAGGAGAACGATGAAAAAGAATAGTGTTCCAGCCCGCGGCCGGTTTTTTCTAATCGTCATCCCGGGCGCCGCCGCGTGAACACGACCCCCGGTCATTTATTAATCGTCATCCTCCATTAAACCTCCCCCTAGCGAAAACGGCCCAGGACCGAAACCGACGGACCTGGACCCGCAAAAATGACGGCCGCGGCGCCCGCTCGCGAACCGAGAACGGCCAGTTTCTCAATCGACGTGTCAGGGTAGGAGGCCTATCCACCTCCGACCAAGACGGTCCAAGAGCGCTCGAAGACGGCCCAAGAGGCCCCTGAACGAACCCACAAGAACGGCGGCATTATTTCGATGCCCCCCCCTGAAATAACACAGGCCTCGTGGGGGCCATGTTCGAGCCTCTTGGGGCCTCTTTTGGGCCTCTCGGGGGCCAACTTGGGGCCCCTTGGAGACCTCTTTTGGGCCCCTGGGGGCCTCCGGGGGGCCTCTTGGGGCGGAAGGCTTGAATTGTCGGTTCGTGGTCCCCCTCTTGGGCCCTTCTTGGGGCCGTCTTGGGGCCCTCTTGGGCCGTCTTGGGCGTGGGCCGTCTTGGGCCCGAACCCGTCGTCCGGCAACGAGGTCCCGGATGGACCCGGTACACCTGTGTTAGAGAAAATTAAGAAGCCCCAGAACCAACGGTGCACGCCGGAGGCACTTCCCGTCATCCGCCAACCCTGTCGGAGTGTGGAAGACGCTCGTCCGTTGGTCGCCGCCGTCGTCGTGTCGTCTCCGTCGTCTCCTCGTCGTGTCCGTCGTCGTCTCCGTCTCCGTCGTCTCCTCGTTGTCTCCGTCAATCGTCGTCTCCGTCGTCCCCCGTCTCCTTTCCCTGGGCCCTCCTCCTTAAGCGCGCTAGCCAAAGTGACATTGAGCCAAGTCGAAAGGAGGCCCCTTCCCTTTGATCCCTTCCCCGCGGGGGGGGGTCCCAGGGAGGGGGTCCCGGGGGATGGGTCCCAAGGGTGGGTCGCCACCCAAGATACGCATCCCCCCGGGCGGTTCTGGGGCCCAGAAAAGCCCGAAGACGCGGCGGTCGCGTAATCGAGGGCCCCGAATCGCCGAACTATCGGTCCCAGACGCCAGAATAGCCTCCAGATGGCTCAAGAGGTTTTCAGAACGCCCCGAGAGGTCTCCAAGAGCACTACCAAGACCCCAAGGAGCAATAATCATATATTCTCCTTGAGTTTATTCACAATTTTGGCGTTCTCGCCTTGTCGGCTTCCCGTCGCTCCAAGACAACCCAAGAGGTCCCCAAGATCGCCCAAGAGGCCTCCAAGAGGGCCCCCCAAGGCCTCCAAGACGGCCCGAAAGGCCCCCAAGACGGCTTCAGGAGGGAGCCCAGCTGGGGGGGACCGAACGGACATCTCGAGCCCTCGGCCTGCGAGGCTCCCAGGAGGCCCCCAAGAAGCCCCCCACGACGCCCCCCAAGATGCCCCAGGATCAGGGCGACGTAAGACCTGGGTACAGGGGACTCGGAAATCCCCGACGAGGTCGTCAAAAAAATGACGAGGCCGAGCCTGCATTTTGACGAGGCCTCCCGCTGCAGACGTCCCACGAAACTCCTCCTCGTCAATATCCGAGGCGCGGTCGTCAAAAAACGATGGCGAACCCGAGTCCTGGCAAACCCAGGTCTTACGCTCCCCCGACAGGAGGCCCCCAAAGGCCCCCGAGGGATCCCCAGAAGACCCGCCACTCCCTCCGCCGCCGCCGCCGTCGGAGCCGCCGCCGCCCCTTTGATGGGCCTGTCTTCCATAAACCACCACCACCACCATGAGTTGGAGGGGGGAAGGAGGAGGACGAGGACGAGGAGGACGAGGATGAGGAGGAGGAGGAGGAGGAGGACAAAGAGAACGAGGAGGAGGAGGAGGACGAGGAGGAGGAGGAGGAGGAGGAGAAGGAGGAGGAGGAGGAGGAGAATGATGATGATGATGAGGAGGAGGAGGAGGTGGAGGAGGAGGAGGAGGAGGAGGAGAAGGAGGCGTCCCTCCCCCTCCAACGTATGGCAGTGGTGGTGGAAGACAGGCCCCTGAGCCCCTCCCTCCCGCCCCCCTCCCGTCCGCCCTGCCTTCGCGCCCTCTCGGGGGGGGGGGCCTCGCCCGCAGCGGCAGGCCGGGGCACGCCCCCGCTGTCCCCTCGTCCCGGGTGGTGCCCCGCATCCCCGCGGGGAGGCCCGGAGAGCCCCTGGGCCCGGGCTCGGACTGGGCACCACTCCCCAGGCGCCTCGTCCTCGTCCTCGTCCTCCCCGTCGCCCTCCTCTCGCCCTCTCGCCCTCCCTCTCGCCCGCCTCCCCGTCCTCGCCCGCAGCTCTGGTGCTCGACCTCCTCGCCCTGTCGCCCCTCTCGGAGGGAAGCGACAGAGCGAGAGAGAGAGAGAGAAACAAAGAAAAAGGGCGGCAGCGACCGTGCGCCCCTCGCGGCGAGCGCAGCGAGGCAAGCTCGGGGGCCGCCCAGCTGCGGTCAGGAGAGCGTCAGCCTGGAAACGGGGCGCTCCCGCGCCTGCTGCTGAGGCTCCTCCCGCAGCGGCACGACCCGGCGGGCGCGCTCCCCGCTAGTGCTCGCGGGCTCTGGTGGCCCGCCAGGAGCGGCACGGGCCCCTGGGGTCGGCACGCTCGCCAGGCAGGGCCCCGCGGCCTGCGATGGAGGCGCGGGGCCGCCGAGGCTGTCGCTGCCGGCGCCGCGCGCTGCCTGGCTGCGGCACGGAGCTTCCCCCGACTCCACGAAGCGAGGCTCGCGGGCGGTGCTGCCCCAGCGCAGCAGCGGCGGCAGCGCCGCCGGCGGGGCCCGCCTGCCCAGCCGCCCCCCCAGCCGCTCCAGGGACCTCGTTCCCTCCGCCTCCGGGTCCAGGGCGCCTCGGGGGCGCGCCTCCAGAGACCTCACCGACTCCACTTCCTGAGTATCGTTTAACCGATGCCCATCCCCAGCGGCGCGGCCTGGGCCCCCCTGGCCGATTTACCCCCCCAGATGGGGATATAGGTCGTTCCCTTCGGGCTTCGAGGGGTGCATCCCCAACTGCGGTGGTAAGCTGGCGGGGGTCTCGAAGAGGATGGGGATGGGGATGGGGATGGGGATCGGTTAAACGATACCGACTTCCGGGTCCGGGGCCCGCGTCTCCATCCGCTCCACCGCCTGCTCCAGGCACCGCATGGCCGCCACCACCGCCGGCTCTGGCAGAGGAACGAGACGCAGCAGAGCCACAGGCTGCTTCGGAGGTCCCCGCGGGCTCCCCGCGTCGGCGCTGGACCCCACTAGCCTTAGGTCGGGCCTGTCCCCCATACAGGGGGATTTGGGGCGAAGAATGCAAAATTATACAGAAACAAAAATCCCCCAAATGCTCAGACAGAGTAACAAAATCGTCCCCGGAACAATTTTCAACTATTTTGGAGTATTCCCCCTGTAGAGGGACAGGCCCGACTTAAGCCTGGCGCGCTCTCCGCGCGCCAGTGGCGGCGCCAGAGGCGCCGCGCGGAGGGGGGCGGGGGCCCAGCGCCGATCCGAGAGATCCGCGCGGAGCTCGAAAGGTGGACAATCAGAACGTGTGCCAAGGATGGGAGGTAAGGACTCAAGACTGAAGGGGCCCCGGGACACACAATTGAATGGACACGAGTGTCCAGATTCCCCATAGCTTCCCATATCTTCTGGGTTCCTGTCGTCCCCCCCATTTCCCATATTTTCCTATATTTTCTGGTACATCGACGAATACTTGTGTCTGTGTGTTTTTTCCCTCCTGAAAGACGCCTGGAGGCCGAAGTTGGGATTTTTGTTTGGAGCGCCGGGCGACCGGTGAAAACGGCAGAGGGCGGGGGGCAGAGGTAAGGACACAAGGGCACCCCAGATGAAGGCACGCGTCCTTACTGGGCACGTTGACTGCATGTTCATGCCTACGGGAACGAAGAATAACATAAACATAAAAACTCGGAGGTCCGCGCGGATTTCTCGGATCGGCGCCGGACCCCCCTCCCTGGCGCGCGGAGCGCGCCAGGAGCGGCGCCGGAGGCGCCGCCAGGGGGCCCCAGCGCTGATCCGAGAAATCCGCGCGGACCTCCGAGTTCTTATGCTCATGTCATTCTTCCTTCCCCCAATGCCGCCTCTTGTTCCTCGAGTCTGGGGCACCCGGGGCTCGGGTCTCCAGCGGCTCCTGCAGGTGCCTCTCGGGGCCTCTCGCGCGCCGCGGCGTGCGCAGGGGACCCTCGCCGGGCGGCGCGCGGGCGGCCTCGGCCGCGGGCCTCGCCCGGAGCGCCTCGCGCACCGCGGGGCGCAGCGTGCCGGCCTTCGCGGCGCCGCGCAGCTGCCGCACCGCCCGCGCCTTCAGCTCCGCGGCGGCCGCGGGCGCCTCCGCGCCCGGCCCCGCGCGCCAGGCGCCGCTCCCGAAGGAGGAAAGGGCGGCACGAACGCTAAGCCCTCGGAGCCCCCCGCGGCGCTCTCCGGGATCCACGCTGGGCCCCCCATGGCCGGCGCCTCCGGGGCCGCCACCTGGCGCGCTCCGCGCGCCAGGGAGGGGGGTCCGGTGCAGATCCAAGAGATCCGCGCATACCTCCTGAGGTGAGCGTTGGTGCGGCGTTCCTTCTTCTAGCTGAAGAAGGCGTCGGTCCACCGCCTCTGGTACTCCTCGTCGAACTCCTGGTCGATCACCTCCTTGAACTTGGCGTTCCGCCGCCCCCAGTGCCGGTACAGGGCCTTGTACGGCAACCAGGCGGCAGCGTAAGAGAGTGTCAGAGCGATGCCGGCCGACGCAAAGACGCAATGGCTGCGATCGGCTGTACCGCTAGGTGTGTAGCAACCGCACTGGTCGATCGTGCCAGCATACCACTGGATGGTGCCCCAAGGCTGACTGACGGTAAAGTCACCGAACAGGTGGTAGTACGCCCAGAAGAAGCAATGGCTCACCAAGATCTGAGCGAGGGCTCCCAGGGCGAAACAGTTGCGCAGGGTGCGGGGCAGCTCGTTCCAGGTCACAGTGCACCTCTGCCGCAGGGTGTCCGCCTTGTGGTCCAGGAACCACAGATCTGCATGCTGGCGCAACGGCCTCCCGAGATCCTCGCCCTTTTGCTCCCACTCCTTCTGCACCGCCCAGGCCATAACCACCAATAGAAGCCCTGTCATGAAGGTCGTCGCGAAGACCATCGCGCTGGCCGCTGCCTCCCACTCGGCGCCATCACTAGCCCGCAGGTACATAGATCCACAGAGGGAACAAGGTATGATGTAAATTAGAATCGGCGTTGTTCCAAGTTCGCACTGCAGGAGAGAGAGGTCTAAAATCCCGCAGAGTACCGACACCGGCCAATCGGGCCCTCCGCACAAGATCGCGACCTTCCCGATGGAAAGACCTGGCTTTCTGAGCACTGACTCGACTGTTCGCATTTCTGGGGTGTGCACGCCGCAAATTTGCCTGACTCTGACATTTTGGCCCAAGCGTGAGCCGATGACCTTCTGTTGAACCGCGCAAGCCGAGAGCTTGAGAAAGAAGCACAAAACTATGTTGATGCACACTCCCGCCCAAAATCGAGCTTCATCGCCTCCACTGGACGGTACAGTGCACGTGTCTGGGATCAGAAGCCCCCCGAACATGTAGACGACCATGCCTGGAACCGTGGGCCAGAGAAAGGCGCACACGCCAACGACGAACGTCAGAACGATGATCAGGCCGAAAGAAATCGGAGTCAAGACATGCCTCAGGAAAGCGAATCCTGCACTGAAGAGCAAGGAGCCGACATAGTAAGCAAACGGCACCAAACACCAAACGTACACTTTCGTGTATATGGACAACCACCGGAAGCCTCTGACTTTCAGCCAGGCCCCATGGACTCTTGCAGTCAGCCAGGGTCGAAGGGGAGACTCGATCTGCGTACCTGAAGGGTGCAGCAGCTGGAACACATCACTCAGGAACGCCCTGCAGGCAGAGACATCCGCAGGAGTCGCCAGATCGGCCGGATCGGTGGTACTTGAGACCCGGCTCGCGACTGCGCCTTGGTGAACGAAGCCAGAGATGCCCCGCACACGGCGCACCTGCTGGTTTGCGACACTGAGAGCGGCAAATGCAGATATCAGTGGAAGCGACAGGCAAAGGAGGAATGCCTGCACCCAGTCATTGTTCAGCAGAGGCAAGACTCTGCCCCACAGGGGAAGATGAGCCAGCCCATCGCCGAGCACGTGCGCGATTCTGGAGAAAGAGGCGGCGGTCATCAGGACGAAACTGGCGAAGAAGACGATCAGGAGGCTGACAAATATGCTCGCCATCTCGTTGTCCGCCCAGACGAGCAGTGCCCCAGCGTAGCCGAGGCCGATGAGCACTACGAAAGTAACCCCCACAGACTTCACGAGCATCGTGAGCTGCTGGTAGCCCCTGTGCTCCAATCTCTGGAACTCGTCGGCGACCTCAACGGTACAATCACGGCCGTCGTCGTTCACACCAAGCCCTCCGCCAGTGGGCCCGAGTTGAGATCTCACCTCCGCTGGCACCAGCACCTTCCCACTCCTCTGCAGAGCCTCTGGGTCCGCGCGGAGGGCGGACGCAAGCTGATTGCGGTACCTCGACGTCGAAAGGTAGGTGCTGTTCAGCACTACCCGAATCAGCGCGAAGAGGCCGAAGACCAGGTCCGCGAACGCGACAAACAGGGGGCTCATGGCCAGGAACACGGTGGGGCCAGATTCGAGGCCGTCGGACTCCTCGGGGCAGCTGTCGCCGATGACCGTGAGTTGGGCGCCGCAGTCCGAGAAGCAGAGCCGTCCCCTGAGCAGCTGAATGGTCCAAGCAGCTGTGACGGCGGCGGAGCTCAGCATGCATGCGATCGCGAAGGCCTTGTAAAACTTGAGCGTGTCATCAGATTTCCGGATGAGCCTCTGCAGCGAGTTCCACTGAGACTCGACGCGCAGATCTTGGACTCGCCCAGAAGCGCGACCCCTCATGTTTGGCATCGTAAGCCAACGTATGCTCACATGAACTCCCATGCCCATAACGATAAAAACCAGCATGGGTAAATGTGGGTATAATGCCGCCATGAACAGGCACCCGGATACAAAGAGAAACGCAAGTAGCACCAGCAGAGAACGGCCGACAACGCGGCCCTCGTTCCAGAGGACTCCATTTTGCCCAGGAAGGTGCGGCGGCATGAAAAAATCGAGCAGGTACAAGGCGATGCCAAGAGTAAGGCCCGCGCCAAATGAGACATTGCTCAACCAATAATTTTCTCGAAGGAAGGCGAAGGG
>CAUYUJ010000171.1:27500-50000 GCA_963575745.1 Prorocentrum cordatum
GGACCCGAGGATTCCCTCGGGATGTTTGAGGGTCCGAAGATTCCTTAGGGCGGATCGGAGGATGCCCTAGGGTTCCCGTGGATCCGAATATCCCCAGAGAGTTCCTGAGGACCCAAGGATCTCTAAGAATTCCTTACGGAGTCATGGGGGCATCTCAGTAGCCGTACAGTGCCATAAGATAATCGTAAAGTTTGTTGTTGGTAACCATATGGTTTTCATATCGCATCCGTACCGTTTTCGTGTGGTACGCGTATGGGTTTCAGATGACAATCGTCAGACAATGGCAATTGTATGGCTTTCAAATGGTAGCCGTATGCTTATCATATGATAATCGCATTGTTTTACATATGGTAATCGTATGGCAAGCGTATGGTAGCCATGTGACAGTCGTATGGTAGTCGCATGCTAACCGTATGGTATATCGTATGGTAACGGTATGGTTCTCATATGGTACTCCTATGGTATTAATACTGTAACCGTATGGGTTTCAAATGATGACCGTACGGTTGGCCTCTGGTGGTTGTATGGTGTTCTGATGGTAATTGCATGGTTGCATCAATGAATCATATGGAGTTTTATGGTACGCGTACACATGTCCTGTGGTACCCGTGTGGCTTTCGTATGGCAGCCGTCTGGTTGGCATGTGGTATTCGTACGGCTGTCGTGTGCTAGCCGTATGGTTGTCATCTGCTACTCGTATGGGTGGTATCTGATAAATGCATGGTGTATAGCAGTCGCATGGCTTTCGTCTGGTATTCCTATGGTTCCGTATAATAATGGTGTGGATGTCCTATGGTAGGCGCATGGCTTTCCACATGGCAGTCGCACAATTTCCGTATGCTAATCTTATATATTCGTATGGTAATTGATATGGTCTTCCTATGGCGACCGAAGTGTTGCCGTATGGTAATCGTATGGCTGTTGTATGGCAAGTTCATGGGTTTCACATGGTAAGTTTATGGGTTCTTATAATGTTGTTACGGTTTTCTTATGGTACTGGTATGGTAATGGTACGGTTTTCGTATGGTAGTGGTGTGAGTGTTTGATGATGCTTGTATGTTTTTTTTTGTAAAAGATGTGATTGCTTTCTCATGCTAATGGTTTGACATTCTTGTGGTAAAAACGGTATGGCTTTTCGCATGGTAGTGGTATGGTTCGCTGAATGTACTGGCATGAGTTTCGTATGGTTCTGGTATGGGTTTCTTATGGTACTGGTATGGTTGCCTGATGGTAATGGCAAGGCTGTCGCACGGTAGCGGAATGAGTTTCTTATGGTGGTACTGAATTGGCTTTCCTATGGTAACGGAATTGTTCTCTTATGATAATGGTTTGGCGTTCCTGTGGTAACTGTGGTGACGGTATCGTTTTCTCTTGGTAATGGTATGGCGTTCTCGTGGTAATGGTATGGTTGTCTTATGGTAATGGTATGGTTTGTCCAATGGTCCGGGCATGGTTTTTCTCATAATAATGGAATGGTTCTCTCATTGTAATGGCCTGGTTTTCGTATGGTAAGGTTGTGTTTTTTTGCTAATCGTACGGTTTCCTTCTGGTAGTGACATGATTTCCTTATGGCAATGGCTGCCCTACGGTAGTAGTATGGCTCCAATATGGTAATGGTTTGGTTCTCTTATGGTAATCGTATGGTTTTCTGATGGTACGGTATGGTTGTCGTAAGGCAATGGCATGGTTGTCTTATGAGCACGGTATGGTTTGCTTATGGTAACGATATGGCGTTCGTTTGGTAATGGTATAGCCTTCTTCTCGTAATGGTACGGTGTTCTTATGGTGTTGGTATGGTTTTCTTATGGTAATGGTATGGTTGTCTTATGGTAGCTTCTGGCAATGGGATGGCTTTCTTATGGCACCGGCGTGGTGTTCTTCTGGTACGGGCTTCGTATTGTACTGCTACGGTCTTTTTATGGTAACCGCATGGTTGTCGCATGCGGCGGCTCGGCCGCCCAGAATCTCCACCACTCTCCCTTCCTCAATTCCAACGGATACAAAGTGGGCAAAGAGAATAAGTTTAACCCCAGTGCTCGTAGTAGTAGTAATAGTAATAGTAGTAGTAGTAGTAGTAGTAGTAGTAGTAGTAGTAGTAGCAGTAGCAGTAGTAGTAGTAGTAGTAGTAGTAGTAGTAGTAGTAGAAGTTGTAGTAGTAGTAGTAGTAGTACTAGTACTAGTACTAGTACAGTACTGGTACTAGTACTAGTACTAGTACTAGTACTAGTACTGGTACTAGTACTAGTAGTAGTACTAGTCGTTGTAACAATAGAAGGGTAGTACCAGCAGGCACGGTAGTGATCGTGATAGTAGTAGAAGTAGTAGTAGTAGTAGTAGTAGTAGTAGTAGTAGTAGTAGTCGCAGTAATAGTTATAGTATTAGTAGTACTGGCGGTACTAGCAATCACGTTAACAGTAATACTAGAAAAAAAGAAACGGTAGTTGTAGTCGTAGTCGCAATAGTAGTAGTAGTAGTACTACTACTACTACTACTAGTAGTCGTAGTAGTAGTCGTAGTCGTGGTAGTAGTAGTAGTAGTAGTAGTAGGAGTAGTAGTAGTAGTAGTAGTAGTAGTCGTAGTAGTAGTAGTAGTAGTAGTAGTAGTACTAGTACTAGTACTAGTACTAGTAGTAGTAGTAGTAGTAGTAGTAGTAGTAGTAGTAGTCGTAGTACTAGTAGTAGTAGTAGTAGTAGTAGTAGTAGTAGTAGCAGTAGTAGTAGTAGTAGTAGCGGTACTTGCAATGATGCTAACAGTAATGCTCCAAGTATCCTGGCGAAGGACCCAACCATGTGCAGTTGTGAATATCGCATTGCGGGTGCCGCTTTCGGTGGAGCTCCCTGTGGGGCCACGAAACGCTGTGCTGGGTGGGGGTGGCGCATGCGGGCGGCACCACTGGGGCCTTCGGTGGAGGTCCCTGTGGGGCCACGAAACGCTGTACTGGGCGGGGGTGACGCATGCGGGCGGCACCACTGGGGCCGTCGGTGGAGCTCCCTGTGGGGCCACGAAACGCTGTGCTGGGTGGGGGTGGCGCATGCGGGCGGCACCACTGGGGCCTTCGGTGGAGCTCCCTGTGGGGCCACGAGATACTGTGCTGGGGTGGGGGTGACGCATGCGGGCGGCACCACTGGGGCCTTCGGTGGAGGTCCCTGTGGGGCCGCGAAACGCTTTGCTGGGTGGAGGTGCCGAAATGGGCGTGCGGGACGCATGCGAGCGGTGGCACTGGGGCCTTCGGTGGAGCTCCCTATGGGGCCACGAAACGTTTGAGGGGTGTGCCGAAATGGGTGTGGCTGACGCATGCGGGCTGGGGCCACGAAACGTGTGAGGGGTGTGCCGACTTGGATGTGGCTGACGCATGCGGGCGGCAGCACTGGGGCCTTCGGTGGAGCTCCCTACGGGGCCACGAAAGCGTGTGAGGGGTGTGCCGAATTGGGTGTGGCTGACGCATGCGGGCGGCAGCACTGGGGCCTTCGGTGGAGCTCCCTATGGGGCCACGAAACGTGTGAGGGGCGTGCCGAATTGGGTGTGGCTGACGCATGCGGGCGGCGACACTGGAGCCTTCGGTGGAGCTCCCGATGGGGCCACGAAACGTGTGAGGGGTGTGCCGAACTGGGTGTGGCTGACGCATGCGGGCGGCGGCACTGGGGCCTTCGGTGGAGCTCCCTATGGGGCCACGAAACGTGTGAGGGGTGTGCCGAATTGGGTGTGGCTGGCGCATGCGGGCGGCGGCACTGGGGCCTTCGGTGGAGCTCCCTATGGGGCCACGAAACGTGTGAAGGGTGTGTCGAATTGGGTGTGGCTGACGCATGCGGGCGGCGGCACTGGGGCCTTTGGAGCTCCTTCTGGGGCCACGAAACGTGTGAGGGTCCCGAACTGGGGTGTGGCTGGCGCATGCGGGCGGCGGCACGGGGCCTTCGGTGGAGCTCCCTATGGGGCCACGAAACGTGTGAGGGGTGTGCCGAATGGGTGTGGCTGACGCATGCGGGCGGCAGCACTGGGGCCTTCGGTGGAGCTCCCTATGGGGCCACGAAACGTGTGAGGGGTGTGCCGAATTGGGTGTGGCTGACGCATGCGGGCGGCAGGCACTGGGGCCTTCGGTGGAGCTCCCTATGGGGCCACGAAACGTGTGAGGGGTGTGTCGAATTGGGTGTGGCTGACGCATGCGGGCGGCAGCACTGGGGCCTTCGGTGGAGCTCCCTATGGGGCCACGAAACGTGTGAGGGGTGTGCCGAATTGGGTGTGGCTGACGCATGCGGGCGGCGGCACTGGGGCCTTTGGTGGAGCTTCCTATGGGGCCACGAAGCGTGTGAGGGGTGTGCCGAACTGGGTGTGGCTGACGCATGCGGGTGGCAGCACTGGGGCCTTCGGTGGAGCTCCCTATGGGGCCACGGAGCGTGTGAAGGGTATGCCGAATTGGGTGTGGCTGGCGCATGCGGGCGGCAGCACTGGGGCCTTCGGTGGAGCTCCCTATGGGGCCACGAAACGTGTGAGAGGTGTGACGATGATGGTGCTGATGACGATGATGGTGGGTGATGACGATGATCATGATGATGATGATGACGATGATGATGATGACGGTGATGATGATGATGCTGATGGGAGGAGGGAGGAGGGGGAAGAAGAGGAGAGGAGATGAGAGGAGGAGAGGAACGCGGGGCACCGTCTCTTCAAAACGATGACCCAACACCACAGGATTGTTGGGAAATTACCCTGGCGAAGGACCCAATCATGCGCAGTTGTGAATATCGCATTGCGGGTGCCGCTTTCGGTGGAGCTCCCTGTGGGGCCACGAAACGCTGTGCTGGGTGGGGGTGACGCATGCGGGCGGCAGCACTGGGGCCTTCGGTGAAGGTCCCTGTGGGGCCACGGAACGCTGTACTGGGCGGGGGTGACGCATGCGGGCGGCACCACTGGGGCCGTCGGTGGAGCTCCCTGTGGGGCCACGAAACGCTGTGCTGGGTGGGGCTGACGCATGCGGGCGGCAGCACTGGGGCCTTCGGTGGAGCTCCCTGTGGGGCCACGAAATGCTGTGCTGGGGTGGGGGTGACGCATGCGGGCGGCACCACTGGAGCCTTCGGTGGAGTTCCCTACGGGGCCACGGGAGGCTGTGTTTGGTGGAGGTGCCGAAATGAATGTGCGGGACGCATGCGAGCGGTGGCATTGGGGCCTTCGGTGGAGCTCGCCATGGGGCCACGAAACGTGTGAGGGGTGTGCCGAATTGGGTGTGGCTGACGCATGCGGGCTGGGGCCACGAAGCGTGTGATGGGTGTGCCGAATTGGATGTGGCTGACGCATGCGGGCGGCGGCACTGCGGCCTTCGGTGGAGCTCCCTATGGGGCCACGAAAGCGTGTGAGGGGTGTGCCGAATTGGGTGTGGCTGACGCATGCGGGCGGCAGCACTGGGGCCTTCGGTGGAGCTCCCTATGCGGCGGCGGCACTGAAAGCGTGTGAGGGGTGTGCCGAACTGGGTGTGGCTGACGCATGCGGGCGGCGGCGCTGGTGCCTTCGGTGGAGCTCCCTATGGGGCCACGAAACGTGTGAGGGGTGTGCCGACTTGGGTGTGGCTGACGCATGCGGGCGGCGGCACTGGTGCCTTCGGTGGAGCTCCCTACGGGGCCACGAAACGTGTGCGGGGTGTGTCGAATTGGGTGTGGCTGACGCATGCGGGCGGCGGCACTGGGGCCTTTGGTGGAGCTCCCTATGGGGCCACGAAACGTGTGAGGGGTGTGCCGAACTGGGTGTGGCTGACGCATGCGGGCGGCAGCACTGGGGCCTTCGGTGGAGCTCCCTATGGGGCCACGAAAGCGTGTGAGGGGTGTGCCGAATTGGGTGTGGCTGACGCATGCGGGCGGCGGCACTGGGGCCTTCGGTGGAGCTCCCTATGGGGCCACGAAACGTGTGAGGGGTGTGCCGAATTGGGTTTGGCTGACGCATGCGGGCGGCAGCACTGGGGCCTTCGGTGGAACTCCCTATGGGGCCACGAAGCGTGTGAGGGGTGTGTCGAATTGGGTGTGGCTGACGCATGCGGGCGGCAGCACTGGGGCCTTCGGTGGAGCTCCCTATGAGGCCACGAAGCGTGTGAGGGGTGTGTCGAATTGGGTGTGGCTGACGCATGCGGGCGGCGGCACTGGGGCCTTTGGTGGAGCTCCCTATGGGGCCACGAAACGTGTGAGGGGTGTGCCGAACTGGGTGTGGCTGGCGCATCCGGGCGGCAGCACTGGGGCCTTCGGTTGAGCTCCCTATGGGGCCACGAAACGTGTGAGAGGTGTGACGATGATGGTGATGATGACGATGATGGTGGGTGATTACGATGATGATGGTGATGATGATGATGATGATGATGACGATGATGATGGTGACGATGATGATGATGATGCTGATGGGAGGACGTGCAGTGGCACGTGATATAACTCCTCTCCTCCCGGCAGCGATGGCGGCTGAATGCAGTGGGGCTGTGTTTTCCGTATCGATCGCTCGAACAGTACACAACTATGACGCGTCTTGAGCCAGTACATTACAGTACGGGCTGTGAATTCGCCGGGCCCCCGGTGAGCTCTAGAGGGCCCCGAGAGAGGAACGTGTGAGGCATGTAACAACTTACTCTCGTGATGGCTTAATCTACGCAGTAGGCTCTGTGGCCCATGACTAACTGACGGCAACTAAAGTGAGGAGGAACTAATTATTACAACTACGCGTAAGCAATGACGTGTGATACGCGGCGGCACAACGGTAGCGGCGGCAGGCAACAACAACAAAAAATGACAACAAGCTGGCCTAACGTACGTGATCTTCTCGCAGTAGACGCACCACTCGTGGAGGCCGTACTTCTGCACTATAACGCTCCACAGGTGGTCGATGAACTGTAGCGCTCTAATGCTCTTCAGGTGGCAATCGTCGTTCAGCGTTTCTTCTCGTCGGCGGTCTGGGATTTCGAACTCCATCTCTTCGGTTCGTGCTGTGGTCGCCACTCGCCCTGATTCAACGCATTCATGACGTCGAACCTACTGATACTGCCCTTGGTGAGTCCGTCGCACAACATATCCCTCGTGTCTATCCATATCAATTCTGCTATGATGCCGCGGTCCAACCATTCTCGCACTTTCATTACTGTGCATGCTAGGTGTCGCTCAGTCGGAAGTTGAAACTCGGTGGCCGTGCACGCCTTGAAAAATGACTCGCTGTCCGTGAAGACTATGATCTTCCTGCTGAAACCGCCTCGCTCTGCGTATGTCGCCAGTTGGGTAGCCGTCTGCGAGCCTCTGTCAACTTCATGTACAAGACCTGCCAACACAATGCACATAGATGCTGCGTCTCCAACTGCTCCTGCTTCTGCGCTGAATGTATTTCTATTCACTCTGGATTGCTTCTTGCTGGTCGTCACGAACATGTGTAGTTTGCCTCCGATCTTCGTGCTGGCGTGCTGACACAATCCCATGATGTCTGCTCGAAGTGCTAGGCAATCTGGTTCGTCTGCTCTGAAAGCCGAATCCACAATACAATATAAAGCTGTGTCTCCCAACATCTGCGAATATCGAACTCCTGCATGATGCGTCTGGATCCACTTCAAACTCAGATTCAAAACCTGTGCGTGCTTGTGCTTGAGCTGCTTGGCGTTACGCTGACATAGTCCAACGAAAACTTGAATTTCTGGCCTTGATTGAGTTACCCATGACAACGCTCCCAAGAGACTCCTTGCCAAGGTGTGCAATTCTATGCTGAGATCATCATCTGGTCGGTGAGCTGAATGAGCTGGCAAGGGTATCATGTGCAACTCTGCGATGTAGCCCTTCTGATGTATGTAGATCGACTTCTTGTCCGTCGTCTGCTCGTGCTCCACTCCCAGGTACATGAACTTGTTCATATGCTTGCTGCACTTGCCAAATGCAGTCTCCAATGCCTTCCATAATTCTTCTCGTGCCGAAGTCGTCGATGATCCTTTTAAGTCATCTAGATGACCGCAAACCAATGAAATACACTTATTCTGGTTGTCGTGCCTCATGTACAGCTTGTTGTCAGTCTTGCTTGGAATATGGTGCGTCGCATTCATAACTTGTGCCAACTTCAAGGTAAACAATCTCGGTGCGTCCTTCAGTCCCCAAATCGGTCGCAAAATACGTAGGCAGTGTTTCTCATGATTGAAGCCCTCCCAGCCCTTGAACGTCCTCAAAACGGAAGCTGTCTTGGCGTCTACAATAAGCTGAACTTGCCTGATCAAACCGTCCGTCGTCATTTGATTGATCTCGTCGAACGTAAGGCCCTTGAGGAAAGCTCCTGAGATGTCCAGTGCCCACAAATCATACTCATTCTGGCATGCGTGACTGTTCACCACTCGTGTGCTGTACCGGGCTGCGGTTCCGCTGAAGGTCTCCACCTGGGACTGCCTGTCCTTGAATCCCCTCAGCGTCCATCTACCCTTGACCTCGCGCTGCTCCTTGCCATCAAGAATCGTGATCTTCCACTTGAAAACCCATGTGCCGTCGACGAGGTTGGTGGCGTCCCGCTTGAGCATGATGCCAACGCTCTCGAGCTCCAACCACTGCTGCAACTCTCTTTTCATAGAACCGATAACCTTTTCATGATGTTGTCGCTGATCATCTGCACTGAGGTTATGAAGATCTCGTTTGATAACTTGGCTGCTGAGCTTAGTCTTAGATAAGAAATAAACCAAATCATACCCTTCGGGAATGCGCTGCTTCGTTCGAAACTCCAGATAAGCGGTATACCAAGGTAAAGCAAACTCCGCCACGGGTTCCTCGCGCTCGAAGTGAAACGTCATGTCCCTTGACTGGTCCACCAAATCGTGCTTCGTCTGCTGTGCCGGTGCCTCGAAGTACTCGAACTCGGACTGGTCGAAATCGTCGTTCACGCTCCTTCGCTTGAGCAGGGGCTCTGGATTCCTGCTCGTGATATACGCCTTGAACTCGTCCATCGTAGTGGGTAGCCTGACCTCATTGCCGCGGTGGTCGCAGTAGAGGTCGTCGCCTTCCGCAATGCGCCAGCCTCCGTCACCTGGATCTGGTGGTGGTCCGCGATCATCGACGCCCGTCCCGGGCTCGAAGTCCTCGTCGCTGATTTCCTCGGTCGTTGTAGGTGAGGCTGGTCGTACTGCTGGTGTCGTGGGTGCTGCTGTCGATGCTGCTGCGCCTGAGGAGGATGCTGCTGCGCCTGCAGTCGGTGGCTCGTAAGGTGGGGGATCCAAGATAGGTCCCTCGTCTCGGTCAACTGCTGGATCTGGTCGTTGACGTCGGTCTGCAGGTGCTGCTCGATCCATTTCTTCTTCCTCGTGGGGCAGCGTGCGATACTTGTGTGCTCGGTCGTCGTCGTGAACTCCGTCATGTTTTCTTCTTCTTCGTGGTACTCTTTCTTCTTCTTCAGGAGGGGGTACCGCCGCTGGTGCTTCAGGTACTCGATCTGGTTGTGGAGGTGCCGGAGGTGCTGGGTTCATGTCCATGTCTCCTGGCACTTATACTTGATCACCGTCGTCTTGGTCTTGATGACGCTGCTTGAAGAAGAACTGCACACATGATATTTTCCACCAATACGCCTCTGGCCGCTCGTCTTCACAAAGAATTCGCTTCCAGTCCCCGTAGGTGCTGCCATACTGAATCGTATAATAGCGTACTGATGAATGCTTATACCACCATATCAGGAATGAACTTGGCATTTCTGGTAAGTTTTGAAGATGATGCATGCCACAGCCAATCCGTGCTCCAAGACAATGTCGTACTCCTGCCAGAAGTGCTAGATGGATGGTGGCGCTCCACAACTTGGGATACTGTGTGGTACTGCGTGTAAGCTCCCATCGTCCTGTCGAGGATACACACCAACCAAATCGTAACACCGCCCTTGAGCAGGAGTCTGCAAACTTGGTCACCTGTGTCATGACTGTGCTGATGCTCGTGATACTGCTGTCCTGACTGCTCGCAAAATGGAGAAACTCCATGTACAGCGCCTTCCTGATGTCCGCGATTCGTACCGACATGGGGCGTCCTTGCCATTTACAATGTACAAGTCCGTCTCGCATATCTGACATGTCCGTGATCTTGCATGGCCCAATCCAGTTGGTGATGCCCTGCTTGTCGGTCTTCCTCAAAATGTCCACGAAGTCACCAACCTGCAACTCGAGACCCTGTCCTGAGGTCCGCGTCTGAGACTCCAGAGCTCGCTGTACTCTTGCTGTCGCCGTGGCTTCCACCATTGCCGTGTTCGCTAGTTCACGTATGCGATGAGCATGCCGGGTTAAGCCTGGTAGTCCTCCCACGTCGTCCTGAAGAGGTGCTGCGCTCACTTGATCAAGATCTTGAAGCTGTGCTGGTTGTCGTCCGTAGAGCGCCTGATAGGGAGAGAAACCACCAACATTCAATAACTGATTGTGTGCCATGAAGGCCTCCGCCACGATGTACTCGTCCGGTATGGCCGTGTCCAATTCTTCTGCTTGAGACTTGATGCGCCGTATGGTGTTGCGAACTATCTCACGATGTCGTTCAACGATGGCTGCCTTGGAGCCCACTGGCTTGGCTCGTCTCTGAATCTGATGTTGGTCACAATAAATACGAGCTTCGTCTGATTCCAGGGCTCCTTCTTGATCTGCAATGAGATGCTGAGGTGGTCCGTGTATCGTGACCCAGGTCAGGTGAATCACGCGTAGAATTTCTGGGGGTTCTTTACTGGCTGCAACACCGCCTCCAGAAAACCTCAAGCATTCGTCGATAAGATGTACCACAATGAGTTCACCCACAAACAATAGGTCCACCTGCACGTACTCGTTGAACGTAAGAGACAAACGCATGGTCGGCATGTTCTTCGGTGCTGGCCGCTGCCACATCCGACACGCCCTGCAGGTGTCCACGATGTCGTGCGCCATTTTGCAGACTTCCATTGGCACGCCGGCGTTCTGCAACATCCTGATCATGTCGTGTGCCTGCGCGTGCCACCATCTGATATGAAGTACTCGTAAAGTTCGCCGTGCAAGATTCATGTCTGCCGACTTGAGTTGATGCAATGCTCGTCCCAGGTCATATGGTGACCATGTCCGCATATCTGTCATGGTAGGTAGTCCGTCGCCCTCGGTCTGCGCGCCTCCTGAGCGAAATCGTTGTACTTCACCGCTGCCGGTCCCACCACGCTGTCGTGGCGCATCCGCCAGCCGCAAACGTCCTTCGCCTTCTGCTGGTGCTGCTGCTGCTGCGGCGGCTGCCGATGGGGCCGCCGGTGCTGGTGCTTCAGGAGGAGGAGGAAGCGGAAGCTCCAGTCCTGGGTCGGGATCCACTCGATTGGCTGCTGTAGGTTCGTCATGGAGACGAGGTCGTGGATCTCGAGGTAGCTTCGTTGCCCTTCGCTTACCTGATATCCTGATAGCCGCTTCTCCCCACTTGCAGTCGAGGCCGTATGTATGTCCTGCGTGATCTCGGGGCTTGAACGTCTTGCAAGATTCAAGATGGACAAGCCCATTCTCTTGGTGCAATCATTGATCGCAAACATGAACTCGGATCTCTGGTGTGCCTGGGGTCGAACATGTCTCGATTTGATCTGCAAGCCGAACACTTGACCCAATCAGGCATCTTAGGCTCGACCCTGCGCTTCCTGGGTGCCTGGCCGGGCTCGGCTGGCACCGCTGCTGCAGCTGCTGCCGATGCTGCCTCAGCGGGAGGTGCAACTGCCGCAAGAGGATCTGGTGCCGGCGGTAGTGGTGCCGATGCTGCCGCTGCCGCGGCCGCTGCCGATCTCTGCCGTCGCTTGGGTCGCTTCCGTGCTGCCGCTGCTGCTCCTGGTGCTTGTTCTTCTTCGCTCTCGCTCTCGTCGTCGCCCGCCGGGAAGAATATTTGGTGCAATCGCAAATGCCGAAGTAGATCGTGAATACCTGTAGCAACCAACTTGGCCATTTCCCATGTCCGTAGCCGTGCGTCGTGAGACCGACCGCCTGATATAGTGGCATGTTGGTGACTGCGATCACATTTCAGATTCAACAGCGGTCTGATCAACAGGTAGTGCGATGCCCAAAACTCGGTGGGCTTCAACAAGTGTAAGAAGGGAGGTCTATTCTCGCGAAGGTTGGTCATACACTGATGAACAATGCACCAATGGAGTTGAAGATGATTCCGTACGTAATCCCATTCCGGCATGTTGTACATCTCCGTCGTCTGCGGATGTTCCGATAGAAAATGCCGATGATGTCGTAGTTGGAATTCTGCAACTCTGCCTGCAAGCTTAGCGAGGGGTACAGATGTCCGCCTACTCTGCTTCCAGGTCTCCGGGTTAGTGAACTTGTTCAACGTCTGCCAGCCTGCTAGTCCTGTACAGGGAACGCTGAGAATCGTGATCAGAACCTTGTTCGATTTGAGATACTGCCAAAGTGCCGCTTCCTGCGTAGGGTCCAAGAGATCGATGCCTACAATGATGTCGAAGTTAAGCCCGATCTTGGTCTCGTGGAAGCGGTGGATCAATATCTGCGATGTTCTAGCGTTGCCGCCACATATCTCCACAACGTCGATGTAGTGGTCCTTGCTCTGTGAGCTATACTGAGCGGGATAAGACCAGTCTGCCATAAAGCTGGTAAACGCGTCGTACTTGAACTGCTTCGGCACGTGGCTGTAGGTCTTGTCGTTGGTGTCTGATCCACTCAAGCCACGTAGCGAAGAGACAAATACCGAGCAGGTGTCTTGGTCCCGTTCGTCGCCCATGATCTGGTCCTCGTCGTCGTAGATCTCGGTGCTGGTCTGGTTGAGTGCCCACAACGCCTGCTTGAGACTAGAGTCGCCGAGCCCGCAGTCGTCGAAGTGCTGCTCCACCTTGAACTTCTTCTTCTTGCTCGGCGTGGCGTGCGTTGGGTCGATAGCCTGTGCTTTCCGATGCCGTTCTCTCTCTTTGGCCCGTGCAGCTGCATCGGTAGGGCATGCCGTGGAATCTTCATCGAGAACGTCGAACATAACCTGGTCGCCACTGCTGTTGTCCGTCGTCCTCGGAGGGGAGTGCGCTGATACCGATGTAGCCGTCGGTGGTGTAACAACTTGCTCTCGTGATGGCTTGTGCTCTGTCTTGAACAACAAATCAAGGAGGCTCGCGACTGCCGCCGGTGCCTCCGCGTAGTCGATCATGCCCGGGGCGCCCAAATCAAAGTTGGCCTCCAGGCGGATGGTCGAGGTATGACTGCCATCCTGAAGCCGCACCATGGTAGTCTTCAGGCTGCCGCCCTCGTGTTGCTTGCCGATGAAGTCGCTGAAGTGGTGCTGTCGCCAAACTGCCTGCACGCGCTCGTTAGCCTCAAGAAGAACCGATCGTTGCAGTGATATCTGCTGTTCGCTGAGCTGGCTGATAAGCTGGAGCCGTCGCCCATGCGATCTCGTAAACTGTCCTGTCGTAGGAGGTCCTGGAACGCATACCCACAACAGAACTGGCCGATGCTGATGCAATAACGCCTGCATGTGATTGCTGCTGTTCGCCGTGGTGCGCCGTGAACTATGATTGTAGAGCTGGACTTTGAAGCGCTGACTACATGCATAACTTCGTTGGCTGTCAACGTCGTCAATGATCCAAATTGTGGGCGCGGAATTGTCATGCACGGGGGAAGGAGATCTTGGCAGAGATTGAGTTGGGGTGTTGCCGTGCGTCTTGACGACGGCTTGCTCCCTCCGGGGAGCCTCGGCGGGACGCACCGCCGAGCGGCCGACTCCCTAGTGGGAGGTCCTGGCCGCGACGTCGCTCTGGTGCTCCGTCGCGTACTGCGGCTCCGCCTTGAAGGTGACCTTCCTCTTGTGCTTGTCGAACTCCGTGCATGGTACCAGCGGGTGTCCACTCATGCTGCTCTCGATCTTCAACGTAGAAGTACCATGAGGTGTGTTGATGTATACTCGGCCTGGCCCGCATAGATGTATCTCGTTATTGACCAGGTCGATGACTGCCCGCTGATGTCGCATAGACTTGATACCCCACAACGCTGGTACTGTAGATGGATCCTCCTCGGTGCCGACGACTGGGGCCGTGTAGGTAGTGTCGCTCTTCACGTCGTTCGCGATGACCTTCAGGGGAATCGTGATGGCCCACTCGACGAGCTGGCTCTCCTTGCCGACACCTGACACGTTGATGGGCTTGGGAAGCTTTTGCCACTTCACCTTGTCCATCATGCCTTGCTCGCTCAAGATGTTCAGGACGCGCTTGATGAACAGGTTGTCCACCAGGTTGTCGCGTGCGCCGGTGTCCACCAGAAGTCCTTCCCGTCCTTCGCCTGGCAACTTCGTCTTGAGGAGGAAGATCTGCTCGTCGTTCAGGTTCGCCGTGTTGAAACTGCTGTTCTCGTCCAGCTCCACGTCCAGGTTCCACCAGGGAAAGAATCTCGCTGATATCTGCTCTCCGTCATTCGCTGTCTGATCCAGGATGCGAAGCTGCTGCAAGATCGATGTACGTTGATGTTCTGCCGCGATTGCCTGCTGAGGCTGTTGGGGATTGAAGCTCCTGGTCATCAATTCCTGCAGCTGCCGCTCCTGGTGTATGCCGTGGTCCGTGTTGATGTCCGTCGGGATACCCATGCCGTCTGAGACAATCTGAGACCATTCCAATACTGGTGCATACGTCGCTGGCTCTTCGTGGGGTTCGTGACGCTGATGCTGATATCCTGCATGAAAGAAATGTTGCTGCATCATATACATGTGCCCGGGTGCCATGGATTGATCCTGTCCGCCTGCCGAGGGAGATGCCGATGCCGATGCCGAGCCTGCCGCTTGCGTCAGGTGGTGAAGCTTGGGACAGTTCCTCCGCAGGTGTTCGTCGCTACCGCACTCGTGGCACTTCATCACTTCGCCTGTGACTGGGTCCTTTCTGTTCTTGCCGTGTCCACGGAAGCCGCCGCCCTTCCCCTTTCCGCCCTTGAAGTACGTGGGGTCCTGCTGCTCTTCGACGGGGAAGTGGCTTGGCTTGCCGAATTGACGCCGAAATCCTCCTTTGCCTTGTCCTGAGCGCCGACCGTAGTATCGCCGATTGAACCGTCTGAACTTCGTCGTCCTCTTCGTGTAGGCTCTATAACGCTTCTTTATGTTAAGGTATGTCTCATACAACACCGTCGTGATATTCGTCCTGTTGGCCGGCACTCCAGGGGGAAGGAGACTCGATGCATATGCCTCTATCGCCTCGTCCGTGCACTCTGGGTCCTGCTGCTCTTCGTCCGACTCCGTGTCGCTGTCGCCAAAGAAATCCTCAAACGTGTAGTGCTCGTCTGGCGTGTTGGCGTACGGGTCGCTCGTGGGGTACACTGCTTGATGTGGCATGGCCGCTGCCGCGGCCGCGCCGTCGCCCCAGGCCGTCGCAGCCTGAGGCGGCTCCACGTTTCCGAAATATGACAAATGTGCCTGCTGTCCAGGATGTGCCGCGTTCGAGTGTACGCCATGCGGATGATGTTCCAAGATATGTGCCTGCTGTCTGATGTGCCGCTTGAGAATATTCATCTGGTCTTCCGTCGTCGGGAGCTGTCCGTTCAGGGGAATGAGTAGCTGAGACCACATGACCGGCGCCACTTTGAGTGCTCGCAATAATATCCACGCCAATCCTTGGGGTCCCAACGCGAAATTCTGCAAGAGGTTCGTCGCCCTGTACACCGTGATATCGAACCTCGAGAGTGCCTGATCTATCGATTCGCCTTGCATTCTGCTGAAGCCCAACAACTGAGAAAGAAGTCTGATGCTCTGTTCTTCGTCCAGCTCGCCGAAACGTCGTAGAAGATTCCGCAACATAATAGTAATGCCCGTCACGTGCAACATCTGCTGCTGTGTGTAGTCCCACTCTTGCCGTCCATTTGATAACTCATCCACGTTCATCTCTCTGCCCAGGACCCTCGCCATGCCTCCGAGCTGTAGAACTGCGGCTGGTCCCTGACGTGCAATGGGTACCTCTGTGGCCGCGCTCCACAATATCAGGTCCTGAGCGTAGACCCACAACGGGTAGCTGGCCTCGAACTCCGGCGACCACGAGGGAGGCGTCTTCGCGTTCGCCATGTCAGGCTGAGGATGTTGGCCAGGAATGAACCGTTGGGGTCCGCCCTGCTGCACTGGGGGCTGTCCGCCCTTGCCGCCGAACATAGCTGATACCAAAAAACTAAGGAATAACTGAATTGACTGTCGAAGCCCTCTTTCTCGCACTCTGTGCTGTCGAGGCTGATGCCCGCAGCGCTGATGTCGGAGAAGGTGATGAGCTCGCAGTGGTACCGTCGCCTGGCGGCGGGAGGGGGAGCACCTCTGCTCCGCTACCACGTGCAGTGGCACGTGATATAACTCCTCTCCTCCCGGCAGCGATGGCGGCTGAATGCAGTGGGGCTGTGTTTTCCGTATCGATCGCTCGAACAGTACACAACTATGACGCGTCTTGAGCCAGTACATTACAGTACGGGCTGTGAATTCGCCGGGCCCCCGGTGAGCTCTAGAGGGCCCCGAGAGAGGAACGTGTGAGGCATGTAACAACTTACTGAGGAGGGAGGGGAGGGAAGAGGAGGAGAGGAGAGGAGAGGAGGAGAGGAACGCGGGGCACCGTCTCTTCCAAACGAGGACCCAACACCACACGATGGTTGGGAAATTATCCTGGCGAAGGACCCAACCATGTGCAATTGTGAATATTGCATTGCGGGCGGCAGCACTGGGGCCTTCGGTGGGGCTCCCTATGGGGCCACGAAACGTGTGAGAGGTGTGCCGAATTGGGTGTGGCTGACGCATGCGGGCGGCGGCACTGGGGCCTTTGGTGGAGCTCCCTATAGGGCCACGAAACGTGTGAGGGGTGTGCCGAACTGGGTGTGGCTGGCGCATGCGGGCGGCAGCACTGGGGCCTTCGGTGGAGCTCCCTATGGGGCCACGAAACGTGTGAGTGGTATGCCGAATTGGGTGTGGCTGACGCATGCGGGCGGCAGCACTGGGGCCTTCGGTGGAGCTCCCTATGGGGCCACGAAACGTGTGAGAGGTGTGACGATGATGGTGGTGATGACGATGATGGTGGGTGATGACGATGATGATGATGATGATGATGATGATGATACCGATAATGGTGATGACGATGATGATGATGATGCTGATGGGAGGAGGGAGGAGGGGGAAGAGGAGGAGAGGAGAGGAGGAGAGGAGGAGAGGAACGCGGGGCACCGTCTCTTCCAAACGAGGACCCAACACCACAGGATGGTTGGGAAAAAGAAATGGAAATAGTCGTAGTCGCAGTAGTAGTAGTAGTAGTAGTAGTAGTAGTAGTAGTAGCAGTCGTAGTAGTAGTAGTAGTAGTAGTAGTAGTAGTAGTAGTAGTAGTAGTAGTAGTAGTAAGTAGTAGTAGCAGCAGAAGTAGTAGTAGTTAGTAGTCGTAGAAGTAGTAGTCGTAGTCGTAGCGATAGTAGTCGTAGTAGTAGCCGTAGTCATCGTAGACGTCGTCCTCGTAGTCGTAGTAGTACTAATGAATGTAGTGGTAGTGGTACCGGTAGTGGTGGTGGTAGTTGTACTAGTAGATGCACTCGAGAAAGCAATACTGAAACAATAACAGTCGTAGTAGTAGTTGTAGTAGTAGGAGTAGTCGTAGTAGTAGACATGGCCGCAGTAGTAATGGTAAGAAGTAGTAGTAGTAGTAGTAGTAGTAGTGGTAGTAGTTGTAGTTGTAGTAGTAGTAGTAGTAGTAGTAGTAGTCGTAGTAGTAGTAGTAGTAGTAGTAGTAGTAGTAGTAGTAGTAGTAGTAGTAACAGTAGTCGAAGAAATCGTAGTAGTAGTAGTAGCAGTAGTAGTAGTAGTAGTAGTAGTAGTAGTCGTAGTAGTGATAGGCGCGTCGTAGTACTATTCTGCGCAGTAGTACTTGCAAGCGTCGTAGTAGCAGCACTCGTACCAGGAGTAATGGGAGCCTTAGTCGTAGTGATAGCAGCCGTACTTGTAGCAGTAAAAGTAATAGTGCTGCTGCTACTACTAATCCTACTACCAGTAATACAAGTGCTTGTGGTGTTGGTCGTAGAAGAGGTGGTAATTGTAGTTAAAAAAAGTAGGAGTAGTAGAAGCCATCCGATCACTAGTAGTAGTCGTAGTCGTAGTCGTAGTAGTTGGGGTATCAATAATGTTGAAAAATACGAGTAGTAGTAGTAGTAGTAGTAGTAGTAGAAGAAGTAGTAGTAGTAGTAGTAGTAGTAGTAGTTGTTGTTGTAGTCAACGTAGTAGTAGTAGTGACAATAGCAATAGTAGTGGTCCTAGTAGTAGTAATAGTAGTAGTGATAGAAGTAATAATTGTGGTTGTAATCGTCAGCGAAAAAATGATAGTAGTATCAATGGTCGTAGTAGTAGCCGTAGAAATACGAATAGAGAAAGTAGTAGCCGCCGTAAAAGTATGAGTAGTAGTGGTAGTAGTAGTGGTAGTAGTAGTGGTAGTAGGAGTGGAAGCGGTAGTGGTAGTAGTAGTGGTAGCAGGAGAGGTAGTAGTGGTAGTGTTCGTAATTCGAAAAATAATCGTACAGCTACTACTACTACTACTACTACTACTACCACACTACTACTATTGTAACTATTACTACTACTGCTACCACTGCTACTTCTATTAGCGGTTGTAGTGGTGCTTGTGGCGGTAGTAGTACTAATCGTGATAGTAGTAGTAGTAGTAGTAGTAGTAGTCGTCGTCGTCGTCGTCGTCGTCGTCGCTGTCGTCGCAGTAGGCGTGGTAGTGAAATAATCACAATAGTAGTCGTAGTCGTCGTTGTAGAAGACATAATGCGAGTAGTAGTAGTAGTATTAGTAGTAGTAGTAGTAGTCTTAGTAGTAGTAGTAGTAGTAGTAGTAGTAGTAGTAGCCGCGATCGTAGTATGTTGTTCTTGTTGTTTTTCTGTACTGCTGAAAATAGCGGTGATACTAATAGTAGTAGTAATATTAGTGGTAGTACAGGTAGTAGGTAGATTGCAATGAGTAGCAGCAGTAGTGATAGCAGTACGGGTGCGAGTAGTACGTGTAGTAGGACACATAAGTGACATCGTAGGACCACTATGGGTCGTATGAGAGGTAGTAGTGGGAGGAAATGGTGAATGACAAATGACAAAGAGATGGGTTAGAAAGGGAAGCGAGGAAGATTGTCGAGGAGGAACCAAGGCGAAGGCCGGAGAAAACTGCACAATATGGGAGCTGGGGGCGAACATCGAATGGGTTCGGTTGGAGAGAGGGAGGCCCAGAAGGATGATTCAGAAGGGGGGGCCAAGAGGGGGATGCCAGAAGAGAGGCCGCAGGGAGGGCCGGAGAGGAAGCTTCAGAAGGAGAGCTGGGAAGGTTGACGAGGAGGTTTTGGAGGGAAGGTTGAAAAGGTGGGTTGGGGAAAGGGCGGGGGGGGAGACGGGGGAACGACGGGAGAAGCGAGGACTAGGGCAGGAACAAGGAGGAGGAATCGCAGGGCCACGCAACTCTGGCGGCCGCGGCGAAAGGAGACACATGGAGGAAGATCCCATGAATCCCAAATCCGGACTACACACACGAACACACACACGCGCACACACATGCACGCATACGCAGACACACGCACGCACACACGCACACACGCACACAGACACGCACACACGCACACGCGCACGCATGGCTGGACCCACGCGCTGTAGAAGCCAGCGGTCGCGATCGCCCAGGCCTGCCCCATCATCATCATCATCATCATCATCATCATCATCATCATCATCATCATCATCATCATCATCATCATCATCATCATCATCATCACCGCTCGTCGTCGTCGTAAGTCGCGAACGCCATCGTGCGTTTCCGGCAGCAATGGCCGTGGCCGGAGGCCACTAAATCACACACGGCGGCCACATCTGTAGCCAGCGGTCGCAAAATATGAAGAGGCGAGTTGAGGAGAGCGTCAGAGAAATGAAGGGGAAAGGGGGATCGTGGGGGCCAGCCGAGCCGGAGGAAACGAGAGTGGAAGCAGAAGGAGCAGCAGGAAGAGAAAGAGGAGGAGGAGGAGGAGGACGAGGACGAGGAGAGGAGGAGGAGGAGGAGGAGGAGAAGGAGAAGGAGAGGAAGACACCAGGAAGCCAAAACCACACACACGAGTGGACTCACGTCCAGAACAGCTGGAAGCCACCCGCGGAAGACACGTGCGGGCAGAGGGCGTGCCTGGCCACACAGGGCACGCGGCACGAGCGCTGGAAAGACGTGAGGCCAGTGCATAGGCAGCCCCGGCTGATGGGCCTGTCTTCCACCACCACCAACACAAGTTGGTGGAGGACGCGGAGGAGGACGAAGAGGAGAAGGACGAGGAGGAGGATGAGGAGGAGGAGGAGGAGGAGGACCCCCTGCCCCTCCAACTTATAGTGGCGGTGGTGGAAAACAGGCACATCACTGGAGGCGGAGGCAGAAGCGCACAGACCGAAAGATACCGGAGCGACGGAGCGACGCGCGCCAGACCATGCTCGATGATCCTCAGAACGCGTGATAGCCCCAGCGTGTGTTTGTCCATCGAGGCCCTTTCGATACGACGCAGGCGATGTAATGATCTACTGGTTGGGCTGAAGGGGGTAACACACACACATTGGGCTAGCACACGTCCGGAGGATCATCGACGCGAATGTGTAAGCACCACGGCATGCATGTCAGAACCACAGCAAGACTTGGAGCACAGAGACCGAAAGACACCGTAGTGGCGGAGCGACGCGCGCCACACCGTGCGTGTGAGCACCACGGCATGCATGTCAGCAGAACCACAGCACGACTTGGAGCACAGAGATCGAAAGACACCGGAGCGACGGAGCGACGCGCGCCACACCGTGCGTGTGAGCACTACGGCATGCACGTCAGAACCACAGCAAGACCTTGGGGCACCGCAGGACGCCTGTACTGGGCCAACCACTCCCTGTGCGCTTCCGCCGGTCGCGGGGGTGGGGTGCGGGGGAAGGCGACCCCCCGTCACGGACGTTACGGAGGAGGAGGAGGAGGAGGAGGAGGAGGAGGAGGAGGAGGGGGGAGGAGGAGGAGGAGGAGGAGGAGAGAGAGAGGAGGAGGAGGAGGAGGAGGAGGAGGAGGAGGAGGAGAGGAGGAGGAGGAGGACGAGGCGGAGGGAGGGGAGGGGGGAGGGGGAGGAGGGGGAGGAGAAGGAGGAGGAGGAGGAGGACGAGGAGGAGGAGGAGGGGAGGGGGAGGGAGGAGGAGGAGGAGGAGGAGGAGGAGGAGGAGGAGGAGGAGGAGGAGGAGGAGGAGGAGGAGGAGGAGGAGGAGGAGGAGGAGGAGGAGGAGGAGGAGGGGGAGGGGGAGGAGGAGGAGGAGGAGGAGGAGGAGGAGGAGGAGGAGGAGGAGGAGGAGGAGGAGGAGGAGGAGGAGGAGGAGGAGGAGCAGGAGGAGGGGCAGGAGGGCGAGGACTCCTGGGGGAAGGCTGTGGCTCATGATGCGAGCATGTACCTCCTGGGGGGGGCCACGAGAGGCGACCCTGTCGCTGTCTGGGGCTGCCGCTGTTCTGGGCGGGCCCAGCCTGGCCCCGACGGGCTTGATTCCGCCAGATGGGGGCAAGCCTACCCATGTGCAAGGATCCGACCAGCCATAACTGGGGGAGCTGTGGTCCTTACACCCCTGGGGGAACCCATCGCATCGACGATCTCTCGAGAGGGGTGTCGAAATCGATGGGTCCCCCAGGGGGATAAGGACCACAGCTCCCCCAGTTGTGGCTGGCCCGAGGGGGGCAAGCCTACACGTCGTTCATTCCTGATCGTGCTCGTTTCTAATTGTGCTCGCTTCTAATTGTTCCTGGCCCCCTAGTGGCCAGGGAGAGGCCCAGGGTGGAAGAATTAGAAATGAAGGGATCTTGCCCCCCCAAAAAAAAATCAAAGAACTCGAATACTTAGAAATTAGCAGTGTGTACCCATGCGCAAGGATCTCAAGTTGCCAGGACTCCACGCCCGTTGCAGTCAGGAAGGGCGCACGGGGAGCCGCGCTTGGAGCCAAAACCTCAGCATCCAGCGACAACTGGGGGCACGGTGCCCCGAGGCACTGCAGTCCTGCAGGTGGACGCTGCCCGACATGTACTTGACCACCTTGAACCTTGGCAATGCAGCGCGGTGTTGGGGCGGACAGTAGCACTACTCCTAACCGTCGGACGCCGCTCTCTGCACTCGCAAACACGAATAATTACATGATTAAGTCGCAGTGCGCATGCGATGGCACATCTCTTGTAGTCTGAGGCTTGCCACTCATCAACAGAGCTGCAAAACACCTGCTGAGCACAGAGCCCAGCCCGCTGCTCGTACGTGTGGGAGGCTGCGTGGTTGAACTTTCGCACCTGCTGCCCACGAAGGGTTTGAGGAGACATGGAGGTCAGGTGGAAAATGGGAAGAACAGGGTAAAGAAAACACATAAACATACACATCTATATGTATACAACTAGCTGTGTACATATGCACACACATATATGTGTAATATGATGAGAGAGGTGAAGAGACACATAAAAAGAAATAACAAGATAACGAGACCGACAGAGATAGAGGAGAGGGAGAGAGAAAGAGAGAGAGAGAGACACCTGGATGCACAAAAATATGTATGCATGTGATATATAT
>CAUYUJ010000171.1:57500-117273 GCA_963575745.1 Prorocentrum cordatum
AGTAGTAGTAGTAGTAGTAGTAATAACACTAATACTAGCGGTGCTAGTAGTCGTACTAGTAGTAGTAGTAGTAGTGAGGGGGAGGGAGGAGGAGGAGAAGGAGAGGATGTTCCAGGAAAATAAGAACCCAATTCAGGATATGGGGGTCAGCACCTCGCACGTCTGTGATAGAGTGCTGCAGGGATAGAGGGCTCCGGTCGCGGCTCTCGGCGTGACTTGGACAGAAGAGGAGAGCACATCGCTTCGGCCGCGCTCCCCGCCAGCCGATGCGCTCCCGTGGGTGACGGGCGCGCGTGCCCGTCCCCAGCGGGCCGTGTGTGGGGGAGAGGCCGGCATCTGGTTGCAGCATATGCCACGCTCGGCGATGGAAGAGGAGGGTGGGAGAAGGATGAAGAAAGCGGGAATGAGGGATGGAGGAAGATTGATGGCGGAAGGAAAACGAACGACACGGGCTGAGATTACCGGCGGAGGTTCGAGGAAGAGGAGGGCGAGAAGGAGGACCAGGAGTGCGAAATGGCATACGTTAAGAGTGACCCTTCGCTAGAGTGACCTGCGGTGCTGGCCCCAGGGGGATCGGGTGATTTTTTCTTGAAACGAGCTTGACCTCGCGTCGGTACGCGTATCGCGTGATTGCGCTCGCATCTGAGCGCGCCAGGGTTGGGCCCCCCCCCTTCACTCGACAGCAACGCATACGGTCGGGGCGCTGACCTAAGGAACCTTAAATAAGGAACGAGACCCCTTTTCCCCAAAAGTTGAACTTCGATTCCCCATCGAAGGCCTCAGGGCAACCCAAGGCAAGCTGCACAACAATCCAGGAACACCGAGCCCCTCGCCAACAAAAAGGGTTCCTTCTTCAGCGCCCCGACTGTACGCGGCGCCCCCTACAGTGCGCACTGGTTTCCCGGGGGGGGGGCGGTCCACCAAACGGCGCGTTGTCCGCCCCAGGACCAGTCCAGAACCCCAGCCCAATATCCAAACCGTCCAGTCTGAATATCCTTGGATGTCTTTGAATGTCTCTGGATATGTTAGAATATCCTTGTTGGAATTGATGGGAATCGTTCCTATTGCAAGTTATCCAGGAATGTGCAAACAAATTCCGAGACCGCGGATGGGGCCAGTTTTGGCCATGACGCCGGACCTGGCCAGACTTCATCGCGATGCGGCCTTGCAGTGCCAGACCCCATCGTGGTGCCCCTTGGCAGCGTCTGCTTTCGCAGCGCCTTCGACGTGCCTTTCTCGGCGTTCGAATCCAATTGGCGGACTTCCGCGGTTGCCCGTGGGCGCCAAAAAAAACCCAATGGCGCCCCGCCGATCGTTGATGTGGCGCGGCACTACTGGCTTGCGCGGTTGCGTTGGGCCCCCACGGGCGCCCTTGAAGCCGCGCGCCAGTGGTCAGCCCAGCCTAGGGTCACTCCAAATCGTGGAGGCAAGAGGAGACCCAGATCAGATCTGGAGGCCCGCTTTCCCTCCCCAGACAGGCGATGTCCAAATTTGTCCGGTACGCGGCTCCCAGAAATACCGACCCTTTCCCCAAGGCTGGCTTGTCATCCCGAATCATTTGTTGACGGTCCTGAGGCCTGGCGAAGGCCTCCAGGGGCCGAAGATTGCAACAAAAACCTCCTGTCCAGATTGTTTTAACGACGCGAGCATGTCTGTGTCCAGACCCTCGACGCCATGTTTTTTTACGACGTGGATCGCCAGACGTTTCGACCCATTCCCCAGGACTAGCGTCTCATCTCGAGCCGTCTGGTTGACGGTCCTTGGGCCTGGCGAGGACACCCATGACTGGCGGCGAGCGAGGGGGGGAAATGAAAGGGCGATTTCGCTCTTCCTTGGCATTTTCTTAGGGTGGAGGGCTCAGGGTGAAATCCATATGGGATTTTGCACGTCTTGTGATTCACCTTTTGCTGATTCAAGCCTCGAGAACCCATCGCAACGGCACTTCAGAGTTCACCCTTCGCCCTCCACCCAAAGAAAATGCTCGTTCTTCACCGTCTGCACTGTCCCCCAAGGCTGAACCTACACGGTGATTTTCGTTTTCGTTTTGCTTTCGTTTTCCCTCGCTTTTGTCTCGAATCCGCCTTCACCGCAAAACGAAGTCGAAACGAAAAAGGCCCACGGAAAATCGCCAAAACCACCGTCTACGTCCGGCCCTGCTGCCCCCCAGACGTCCGCAATGCCGATCTTTTCGAGACGTGGGCCCCAGAGGCGCCAGGCCCGAGACAGGCCCCCAGAGGCCCGCGTGGCGGACAGCCGACCGCCCTTCCTGCTCCGAGCAGCCGGCTGTCCGTGGCTCTGCCTGCCGCCCGAGCTCGGCGGCGAGCGAAGGGGGGGAAGCGAGAGGGAGGAGGCCTCCTCAGAAGGCGGCGGGGCCTCTCGGAAGCCCTCGCGCCTCCTGAGAACTTTGGACGCCCGAGTTATCCGGGGTAACTCGGGTCCGGGGTACCTCGGGTTTGGGTTCCCGAAAAACAAACCCGAGTTAACCCTGACCCGAGTTACCCCTGATGATTCGGGGCTCTGGACGCCCGAAATATCCGGGGTAACTCGGGTCCGGGATAACTCGGGTTCGGAATCCCGAAAAGCGAACCCGAGTTAGCCCTGACCCGAGTTACCCCTGATGATTCGGGGCTCTGAGAACTCGTCCGTGCCCTCGGGAAGGCTCCGGAAACTTCTCGGAAGGCCAAGGGACTTCCGGGCCTTCCGAGAAAAGGCCCGCCCCTCCTCACTTCCCCCCGGGGGGGCTCGCCGCCGACCGCAGAACGGGCCCCCGGCGGCCGCCGGGGACGATCCCGGGCACCCCTGGAATGATGGGTCTGTTTTCCACCACCACCACCACCATAAGTTGGAGGGGGAGGTGGTCCTCCACCTCCTCCTCCTCCCCCTCCTCCTCCTCCTCCTCCTCCTCCTCCTCCTCCTCCTCTTCCTCTTCTTCCTCCTCCTCCTCCTCCTCCTCCTCCTCCTCGTCTTCCTCTTCCTTCCCCCATCCAACTTATGGTGGTGGTTGAAAACAGGCCCATCATGATGGAACGCTATCGACGAGGCGCAACCGCCAGAAAACACCCCGAGACCAGAAAAGAACACCCGGAACCAACGACAACTGCCGTCGACGCAAGGCGGTCTGCTCCGGCAAAGGAGACCCACATCTGGAGGCCATCCTGGGCCCCTTGGGGGCGGCCAAAGAGGGGGGCGTCCAAGAGGGGGGGGTGCAAATCATGGCCGGCGGCATGCGCGCGGCCCAAAGGGTGGCCAGGGACGTAATGAAATAAGAGGAGGCGCCATGAAACCTGGGGACATATCGTGGCCCACGCCATGATATCCCCCCCCCCCCCATAGTCAACCCACCCCTCTTTGCCGCCCCCGAGCCTCTCCTCCCGCCCCCGGGGCACCGGGCAGTTCCAGTCCGGGCACCGATGCTTTGGACGCCCGACATGGGTACCGAAAGAATGGGTACGATGCCCAACAACAAATGTTGTCCCAAAGCAACAGCGGCCGCTGTTGGGCAGGCGACCTCCTGTCTCGAATGGGCACAGGCTGCGGCGGCGCGGACGGCGAATCCTGCTCAAAAGGAACAGGAATTGTTGTTGGGCATTTTACCCATTCTTTCGGTACGTACCCATTTCGGGCGTCCAGAGATGCGACGAGACCACGAGGCCGAACGACCCGGTGTCCGCCACCACGCGGAGGGGCTGCCCGCCAAGCTGGCGGCGGCTGCTTTCGGCGCCACGGCCGCCCGCCAAGAGCTAAGCCCGCCGCTCGCGGGCGCCTGGCCAGCGGACCCTGAGGTCCAAGCACTGCCTCCTCCTCCTCCTCCTCCTCCTCCTCCTCCTCCTCCTCCTCCTCCTCTCCTCCTCCTCCTCCTCCTCCTCCTCCTCCTCCTCCTCCTCCTCCTCCTCCCTCCTCCTCCCCTCCTCCTTCCTCCTCCTCCTCCTCCTCCTCCTCCTCTTCCTCCTCCTCTCCTCCTCTTCCTCCTCCTCCTCCTCCTCCTCCTCGCCTCCCCTCCCTCTCCCCCTTCCTCTCGTCCTCCTTCTCCTCTCCCTCCTCCTCCCCTCCCCCTCCCCTTTTTCCTTCTCCTCCTCACCCAGCTCACTTTCACACAAGGCGCTTTCATCCCGTTGTGGGGCCTGGGGTGCACGCAGATCGATCCGGCTCGAAACTGCGCGGCAGAAAGATGGGGTCTGGGGGGTCCAGTCGCGACTCTTCGCGATTTCGCAATATGTTCGCAACGTCGGGTCTCGATGGGCACCTGGTCAGGGCCACCTACACCCAGACACGCTAGACCGGGACATCCAACATATATCAGAACCAGTTTTTCCGGACGGCGGCACGAACAAACAACTGCACTGCACAAGAGAACGGCACGGACAAAAAAACTGCACTGCAGAATTCCTGGAATAAGCCCGGACAAAGGCAACGAAAACGTGCAAAAACCTCCCCTAGACCTGGTCGGACAAGGACCCGAACCCTGCAGTGCAGCAGTAGAACCATTCACTGGACGGCCAAGCACATCAACAAAAAATGCTCGGGACGACCAAAATCTGGTTTTGCAGGAAAGGGTGTCGCTTTCCCAACTAGCCAATGTCTCTTTGTGGGGGGGGGGGTGACCTGGCGTCACCAAAAGAAGGCCGGAAATCCAGACGGCCAATGGTTCCCTCCGAAGGTCCGCCTCGGGCCTGGGCACCATCACTGAAGAACGGCCAGGAATGACTGGCCGGCCCCTTGGGGCGGGCGGAAACCCAAAGGACCCGCGCCGCCTGGGGCGCTCGGCAGAGAGCCCCTGACATCCGACGATTTCCAAGAAGCAATTACTGGGATGTCATCGTCGGAAGGATTAGGGAAAATTGCGCCCCAGTGGGGGGGGCTGCCACGCTGGGTTTGGCTGCGGACTAAGCGGGATCCAGCCAGTGTAACATGTAGTCAACCGGAGTCAGCGGGACGGGGACCAGGGCAAGCTCAAAAATTGACCAACCTGGAGTTGCATCTGGACGTCTTGATTACTGTCCCACATACGGGGTCCCCGGAGTGAGAGGGATGAGCGAGCAAGACAGCCAGTCAGCATATACCCGCCATGTGGAATAAATAGCGCCTGCACAGGGCACTTGCCCGCAGGACACTCCACAAAGGCGCGTGCGCCTTGAGGGTCACGCGCAGAGAGGTGTGAGAAGAGGACAACTGCGAGTGTCCCCACCGGCCTGGCCTGAGACATCTTCCACACCCGGAGCGACCCTTTCCCCATGGCAGATTCTTCCTCCCGGGTCCTCTCGTGACGGTCCCAGGGCCCGGCGAAGGCCCACGGAGGCCCCGAAAGCAGCCGGAAACCTTCCGTCGCGAGCATTTCGCGACGCGAGCATGTCTCGGGAGGCCACCCAGCGCCCCTCCTCGGGGATCTGCTGACCCAGGCCAATCCAAACTCGGGTCAGTCGGGCCTTGCAGGATCCTGCAAGATCCTGCACCGAAACCCGAGTCAACGCGAAGGATCCTGCAAGACCATGCAGGATCCTGCACCCAAGCCCAGGTCAATGCGACCCTGGCCCCGCAGGATCCTGCAAGATCGGGCGCTCTGGCTGACCCCCGTTTGCATTTACCCCCGTGTCAAGGTTCCCGACCTTCCTCCTTATCGAGCACGCCGGGCCACCTCTCGTTTCCGTTCGCGCTGCGCGAATCGCTAAGGGAGGCTGCCGTTGCGCCCCTTTCCCGAGAAGGGCACCTCCTCGGCCCAAGCCTCGATCCGCGAGGCCTGCCTGTCTTCGCGCCCCCACGGCTGACCTCGCGAGACGCTCGCAGACATGCTCGCGTGGAACAAAGATCAGGACGGGAGGTCCTTGGCAATTGTCGGCCCGTGGAGTGAGGCCCTCGCCGGGCCTCGGAACAGTCAACGGCACGACTCAGGACGGCAAACTGGCCCAGGGGAAAGGGTCGTTATCTTCAAGAGCGGCCAAGAGGGGGGTGTCCAAGAGGGGGGGGTGCAAATCATGACCGGCGTCATGTGCGCGGCCCAGCGGGGGGGCCAGGGACGTGATGAAATAAGAAGAGGCGCCATGAAATCTGGGGAAATGTCATGGACCACGCCATGATATCCCCCCCCCCCTGGTCATCACCCCCCTCGTTGCCGCCCCCGATATCTCTGGGGACCGCACATTGAAAAAATCAGGACGGCGCACGTCTCGGAAGTCGTCCCCCCCTTGGCCACGGCCACTTCGCCCCGCCTCGAGAGCCCTTGGGCCCTCGCAGATCCATCCCGCTCCAAAGAGTGCCGCAGGAAGATGGGGTCTGGGGGCTCTGGACGTGATTTCGCGCGATGCGCTCCTCCTCCTCCTCCTCCTCCTCCTCCTTCTCCTCCGCCTCTTCCTCCTCCACCTCCTCCTCCTCCGCCTCTTCCTCCTCCACCTCCTCCTCCTTCCTCCTCTCTCCTCCCTCCTCCCTCCTCCTGCTCCTCCTTCTCCTCAGGGGAGAGGGGCGCGCAGGAGCCTCGCCCGCTCCCCCCCCCCCCCCCCAGCACGCGGGCGGATCGACAGGCCCCACCGCAAACACCGGAGCTGCCGCGGCTCCGCCCAGGATGTTGCAACCGCTGCTGCCACCACCAAGCCGCCGCCGCTGCCACCCACGCCGCCGATGCTGCTGCGGGAGCTGGGCAGCTGCAAGGCTTGAGACCGACTGCCTCCAAGTTGAAAAAAAAAAAACGCTCCTCGATTGTCAGCAGGTGTCGCCCGTGGACCTGCGTGGGCAGAACACCGAGCTAGAACGTTCAGCATGCCTTGATGGCCAGCTCTCCGTCGTGTCAGTCCCCCCTCCCTCCAGCCGCACCCTCAGTAGTGGGGGCGATGTGGTGCCCGCGTTGTGGAGAGCTGGTGCCCGTCGACAAAAACAAACACACCCGCTTTGCACCCATGGATCACCGAGCCATTTCCCAACCGCGACACCACGACTCCTCCTGGAAGCTGCGTGCCAGCAACAGCCGCCCAGCCACTGGAGGCTGCTGAGGCATATTGGTCGCTTTCAGAAGCATGGGGCGGCGGTGATGGCAGCGGGATAGGTGCAGCAGCCTACGCAGAAATCACCTCGTCGAGAAACCAGCAATGATGTCACCATATGTCAAGCCCTGGTTCCACTGTGTCTCAAAATCACTCTGCATACTGCGAGACGTTTAACAAACTGGTTTCAATATTTTTTGACTGGCAAGCTTAATCAGGGCGCGGGCGGCACCCACTAAAATAACTTGCCTGGCAAAGAACCGAACCCTTCTAACCAAGCGGCGACTATAAACTGGACCGTCCAATACACAAGAGGACACTGAGGGATCTGCAGTACCCTTTAAACGCTTCGCCGAACAACTTCAGACCGCACTCAATGTTCCCAATTCACGCACGCACTCTCGCGACTCAAATCGCAGACGGGGGAGCCACGGAAAGTGTGAGGAGTGTGCCGAAATGGGGCGGGGCGACGCCATGCGAACGCAGCCGCTGGAGCGCTCGGTTGAGCTCCATGTAGTACGGCCACGAAGCGTGCGAGGAGTGTGCCGTGCGAGGAGTGTGCCGAAGTGGGCGCGGGGACGCCATGCGAGCACGCCCACTGGGGCCATAGGTGGAGCTCCCTATGGGGCCACGGCGAGCGAGGGGCCCCTGCGCCCCAATGGCGACGATCGCAAACCACACCCCGTCATAAACGCACCTATTGCAGTCGCCGGCGGAGAGATCCTGCGAGGAGGCGGCCCTGCCGCTGCATCGCCGATGCATCGCCGATGCATTGGCGACGTCGGCGATGCACCGGCGACGTCGGCGTGAAGATAATAGGGCTCCACACTTTTTTAAGTTGTTTGTTGCTCTTCTCCTTCCAAGCAACCTTCGGTTCTGGGCGACGCACATTCTGCAACGGTAAGATGAAGATATCACTGAATACCTCTGGGAAGTGGTGAACAGTACTCCAGATTTCGTAATAAAGGGAGGGGGGTCTCATTTCGGGGGGGGTCTCTTCCAGGCTATCTTGGAGGGCCTGGGGGGGTCTGGGGACGATGTTTTGGAGGGTTCTCCCACGGGGGGGGTCTGAAATGGCTCGTCTTGGAGGGTCCAGACCCCCTCCCTTTTATTACGAAATCTGGAGTACAGAACATTGGTGCTAGCAAAACTGTCCCTCTTCGGGGGCTGTGTGGACCTCAAGAAATCCTGGCCTGGACCGTCTTCGTCATTGGGAGCTCGCCGACGACACCTGCGATGCGGGCCGCGGGCCGATCCTCCGACCCTATCTGCCGGGACCCCGTCTGGGGAGGGGAGGAGGCGGAAAGGGTGGAAAAGGGGGAGGAGGAAGAGGATTAGGAGGAGGAGGAGGAGGAGGAGGAGGAGGAGGAGGAGGAGGAGGAAGAGAAGGAGGAGGAGGAGGAGGAAGAGAAGGAGGAGGTGCTAACGAAACTGTCCCTCTTCGGGGGCTGTGTGGACCTCAAGACAGACTGGCCTGGACCGTCTTCGTCATGAGGAGCTCGCCGACGACACCTGCGATGCGGGCCGCGGGCCGATCCTCCGACCCTCCTCCAGATTGCGTAACAAAAGGGAGGGGGTCTGGACCCTCCAAGACGAGCCATTTCAGACCCCCCCCGTGGGAGAACCCTCCAAAACGTCGGCCCCCCCAGGCCCTCCAAGATGGCCTGGAAGAGACACCCCCCCGAAATGAGGCCCCCCTCCCTTTATTACGAAATCTGGAGTATCTGCTGGGACCCCGCCTGGGAGGCCCAGAACGATCCTTTCGGGGCGGCCCGCGCGAGCGGCCGGCGCGGGACCCCTCCGCGATTGGAAGCGAGGGCGCCGACGTACGACCTCACGCGGGCAACCCGCGCGCAGACGTCCGCGCTGTTGACCCCCTCTTCCCTGCGTCGCTCAGAGGCAGAGATCCTGATGGCCCTCCTCCTCCGCCTCCGCCTCCTCCTCCTCCTCCTCCTCCTCCTCCTCCTCCTCCTCCACCTTCTCCTCCTCCTCCGCCTCCTCCACCTCCGCCTGCTCCTCCTCGGGGACCCCGCCTGGGAGGCCCAGAACGATCCCTTCGGGGCGGCCCGCGCGAGCCGCAGGGCGCGGGACCCCTCCGCGATTGGAAGCGAGGGCGCCGACGCACGACCTCGCGCGGGCAACCCGCGCGGAGACGTCCGCGCTGTTGACCCCCTCTTCCCTGCGTCGCTCAGAGGCAGAGATCATTTTTGTTTTTTTTGTCCCCCCCTTTTTTTTCTTCTCCCTTTTTCCTTTTTGTTTTCAATGTTTTTCATTTGTTGTTCCCTTTTTGTTTCCTTTGTTGTTTCCTTTCCCCTTTTGTTTTTTCCTCTCCCTGTTTTTTTTTGGGTTTCCTGATGGCCCTGATTCTCCGACCCCACCTCCTCGGACCCCATCTGGGAGGTCTCGGATGCGGGCGCGTTGAGACAGCGGCAGCTGAGTCGGTCCCCGGACCCCCTCTCGGCGTCCGAACGCGCCAGTTTTCCGAGCCGCGCCAAGCTGTGGCGACGAGGGCCCCCGAAGGCAAACTACCGCTGTTTCAACTCGCCCTCCTCTGATAGTCGCCGACAGTAGGGGAACAAAACACCGCGTAAGCACAAACGTCGTAGAGGTCCGCACGGATTTCTTGGATCCGCGCTGTACTCCCCTCCCTGGTGCGCAGAACGCGCAAGGAGTGGCACCAGAGGCGCCGATCCGAGAAATCCGCGCAGAACTCTGAAAGTTTCTATTCATTGAGCAGGAGCCGACCAGGAGCCGACCGCCCCAGCATTCCTATAGGCTTACCACGACATGTTCTTGGAACAGAAAAGTGCTATATCAACGAAACAATGTCTTGTTAGCATAAGCTCGTTGTATCAGAACAAGACGGCCTCAACCAAAAATGTTCTAAGAGCATTCCGTGCGGACCACAAACGGGTCTTTGAGCATTACTTGCTGGGCCTATCGGCCAGCCAGGGCGCCTAGCCACTGCTCGACTTGTTTATTTGTTCAGACGCGTGGAGAGTCGGCGGTGGACAAACCTCCCTTTAGCAAACCACCCTGTAGTGGAAAAAAGCCTAGGACCGACACCGACGCACCTGGACCCGCAGAAATGGCGGCCGCGACGCCCTCTCGCGAACCGAAGACGGCCAACTCGCTAATCGACGTGCCAGGATAGGAGGCCGATCAACCTCCGGGAGAGATCATTGAAGGGGCTTTGGGACACAAATAAATACACACAAATAAAAGGATTCCCCATATTTTCCAATATTTTCTGGGTTTTTGTCTTCCCCACCACTTCCCATATTTTCCCATATTTTCTGGGGGTCGGCGATTAATTGTGTTTGTGTGTTTCTTTCCCTCCTGAATCATGCGGGGAGGCGACGGCCCTACCGCATACACGGGCGGGCTAAGCTGCGCCGCTGCGGCCCGCCGCAGCGCACCGCCGCGGGCGGCCAGCGCCCGCGCGGGGCAGCCTCCGGCGAGGAGCGCCGCCAGCACAGCGCGCGCGCCGGCGGCCGCCGCAGGGCCGGCGCGCGGGGCCTGCGAGACATCGAACCACCACCTCCTCCTCCTCCTCCTCCTCCTCCTCCGCCTCCTCCTCCGCCTCCTCCTCCTCCTCCTCCTCCTCCCTCCTCCTCCGCCCCTCCTCCTCCTCCTCCGCCGCCTCCTCCTCCTCCTCTTCCACCTCCTCCTCCTCCTCCTCCTCCTCCTCCTTTTCCGCCTCCTCCTCCGCCTCCTCCTCCTCCTCCGCCTCTTCCTCCTCTCCGTCTCCTCCTCCTCCTCCGCCTCCTCCTCCGCTTCCGCCGCCTTTTCCTCCTCCGCCTCCTCCCCTCCCCCGCTTCTCCACCTTCTCCGCCTCCCCCTCCGCCCGCTCCTTCTCCTCCACCTCCTCCTCCTCCTCCTCCTCCGCCTCCTCCGCCTCATCTTCCTCTTCCTCCTCCTCCCTCCTCCTTCGTTCCTCCGCCTCCTCCCTCCTCCTCCTCCTCCTCCTCTTCCTCCTCCTCCTTTTCCGCCTCCTCCTCCTCCTCCTCCTCCTCCTCCTCTTCCTCCTCCTCCTCCTCCTCCTCCTCCTCCTCCTCCTGCTTGTCCTCGTCCTCGTCCTCGTCCTCGTCCTCGTCCTCCGCGTACGGCGAAGAACTGCTCAAGTCTGCGCGGTGCCTCACTCCGCTGGACCTCCCAGCAACCCTCGAAAGCGGCGGCAACGTCGCAGATCGCAGGCCCCCAAGGATGGCGAGGTCCCGCCCAAATGTGTGCGGTGCTCCACTCCGCTGGACCCACCAGCAGCCCTCGGAAGCGGCGACAACGTCGCAGATCGCAGCCCCCCAGGGACGGCGAGGTCCCGCTCAGGTTTTCGCGGTGCCTCACTCCGCTGGGCCCACCAGCAGCCGTCGAAAGTGGCGACAGCGTCGCAGATCGCAGCCCAGGAAGCAGGAAGAGAGGAAGGAAGGACGCGCGAGCAGTGCTCTATTCAAAACGAAGACCCAACCAAGGAGGGTTGGGAAAACTGATTACTCCGACGGTAATGGGCATTCCCTCGACGAATCTGGAAATAATCCTCACCGTCGCCCTCGTGATTGTTGAGACGTCCTTACTTTCTCCTCTGCGTCATCCTCCTCCTCGCCCTGGCGCGGACTTTCCCCCCGCCCCCCACGGTGCCCTCTCCTCGCCTTTTCTGTTGTTTTCCTCCCGCGCCATCTCCCCCTCCTCTTCTATGGCGTGAGCGCGCGCGTCGGTTTTCCTCGGCACCGTCGCTGCGTCGGCCAGCACGGCGCAATCTCTCATTGCCACGTTGCGCCGCAGCCGTCGGGGCAACCCCGCAAGCCCGGCGGGGCTACCCCGCGAGCCGCTGGCGCGCGAGACCAACCCGCTGGAAGAGCCCCGCTGGCTCTGAGCGAGGCGCCGCCGCGCTCGGGCGGGGGGGGGCAGCGCGAAGCCCAGCCCAGCTCTGCCGCGAGCTGCTCCGCCTCCGCCCTGGAGCTATCCGCTCTGATGTCGAACTCTAGGAGCGCCTTCCGCAAGGATGCCAGCGGCCCTCGCTCCGGGAACTCCCGCGGCGGCGGCCGCGGGATCAGCGCGTACCGCATGCGCGTGGCTCGGGAGAACATGCCGTAGAAGTGCAGCTACCGCTGGTCGTCCAACGTGCCCGCGCGGCCAGCGTCCTCGCCCTTCGCGCAGTCGATGGCGACGCCCTTGCGCGGCGTCTGGCCCCGCGACAGCGTAGAGGCGAGGCACGGCGCGCGCGTCGCGGTGAACCCCGAGCGGCGAGCGGCGCGCGGTCCGAACTTTGCCGCGTGAGCTCCTGCCCACTGGGCCTGAACATCAGCAGGCTCCGCGCCCGCGCCTCGGCCTGGCCGTCGTCGTCGGCGCCTTCGGCGCTGTGTCGCAGCAGCTCGGCGACCTCCTGGTAGATCGGGGACTCCTTGAAGCCGTGCGCCTGCAGCCAGATCCCCTGCGGTAGGAAGCGGGGGCGAAAGAGCTGGCCTGGCGGGCACTCCTCGTGACGCTGCTCGTCCTCGGGGTGGAACTCGAAGGACGCGACGGTGTCCCGTTGCTCCTGCACGAGCCCGAACTTCTTCTTCAGCACTTCCTGCACTGCGGTGAATCGCACCTCCATGCCGGCGTGGGCGGCCAGTAAGACGCCGTGGATGCCCCCCCGTCTAGCGCTTGTTCGGGACGCTCAGGAGGTGCATGTTCGGGGACGCGCAACAGTGACGACAATTAGAAGGTTCCGATGACCCGCCTCGGATTATAAACATGAGCTGCGGGCCCCATACGGCGGAAGCTCCCGCCTGATATCTCCTCGCAGCCTACACCCGCCTGATACTTCACCCATATTCAGGCCTCAGGGCCCCAAAAGTGACGACAGTTAAAAATTTTCCGATGACCCACTCGGATGACCAACGTGAGCTGCGGGCCCCACAAGGAGGGGGGGCCCGCTTCAGACTTCCCCGCAATTCACTCACAGACGAGGCTCCCGCCCGAGACTTCCTTCATATTCGGGCCTCAGGAGCTCAAAAAACGTGTCGACAATTATAGGGTTCCGATGGCCCGCCCGGACTGCTAACGTGAACTGCGGGCCCCATGGGGAGGGGGCTCCCGCCTGAGACTTCCACGCAATTCACTCACAAACGAGGCTCCCGCCCGAGACGACACACAGGCAAGTGATGGTGATGATGATGATGATGATGATGGTGATGCTGATGCTGGGGATTATGATGATGTGAATGGTGCTGATGGTGAGGATGAGGCAGGTGGTGATGATGGCGTGTGAATGATTGAGTGCGTGAGAGGGCCACACAGGGGAAGTGAGTGAGCCAGTGGGAGAATGAGTCAGTTATGCGTGAGTGAGGATGATCGGGCGAGGGTGCGATGGTGATGTGAGTGTGCGGGTGTGAAACGAAAGAGGCCGGAGCGCCGGAGAGACCGTCATCAACAAAGACCGCTCTCCCTTGCAAAGTGAATGAGTAAGTCATTAGTGAATGAGGGTGATCGGCCGAGGGTGAGTAAGTGGACGACGATGAGGCTTGATGGTACTGATGCGAGAGTGGTAGTCATGATGATGAGTAAGATGATAGTTGATGGAGATGAGGATGATGTGGTGATGATGAAAATCATATGATTATAGGAAGAGTGGGTGTGAAAATGAAAGGGTGTGGGAGGACTTCGCGAGGTGTCCAGAGAAAACAAAAAAACTTGGGATGTGGGGATAATCAAAAAGAAAATATGAAAATGCTGTGTTTCCCATGTTTTTGATGTCGGAGGCTCAAGCAGTAGAAGAGCACAGCGTTTTCAGACTCCAAGGCTCCAAGACGATATGTCTTGAATTGTGTGTTGTACTTCCCGATGCCGGAAACCTTGTAAAACACAACGTTTTCGAACTCTTGAGGCACACGCTGTGCTTTTATTTTTTAGCCTTCGACACCAAACACATTGAAAACACAAGACGTTTCACACTTTCCACTGGTTTTCAATATTTTTGTTCTGTGTTTTTATTGCTCACCCGAGTTTCCTCCTCAGTACCCCTCCTCAAAGGAATCAGTGTATAATCCGCCACTAAAGGCATCAATCTGGAATCCGCTACAAAAAGGCATCAGTTTGTGATCCGCCACAAATGGAATCCTTTGTGCAACTCGCTCCATAAAGCGAATGAAGCAATCCGCCACAACAGGAAACCTGTTGTAATCCGCCACAAAAGAGATCCGAGTGTAACGAACCCAAAAATGAATCAATGTGCAATCCGCCGCAAAAGGAACTAACATGTAATTCGCCATCGAAGAAAGCTTCACTACCCAACGCTATCGCAAGAAGAAGAATACTCATTAAAAAGGCAAAACAAACAATGAAAGCGAAACACCTAAAACAACACATCGCTAAATAGAACCAGAGTTTGACGCTACGGGGAGGAAGGGGCGGAGGAGGAGGAGGGGGAGGAGGAGGAGAAGGAGGAGCGCGCGCACCTCCCTTGTCTGCGCCATGTTGAATGCACATGGCCGCGCGCGCGGCTGCGCGCGCGTGCTTGATTTGAACTGGGTTCGCGGGGCCCTGCTGTCTCAGCAGAGGGCGGAGCCCGTGGTAGATGTGGAAAGCTAGCGCGAGCCTGTGGTGATATAGGAGGCGCCCATTCTCCAAACGCACCGGAGGGGACTCGGACACGGGGGGGGACTCGGGTTGGAGTTCGGACGCCCCGCTCAGGTGGCGGCAAAAAATGTCGTCTTGGAGGGCACCGGGGGCCTCGCAACCGAAACGGCAGCGACGTCGCGGAAGAATCCAAGCGCCCGCAAAAGACGTCACATGTGGCCGCGACCGACTGGGAGCTCCTCTGTACAACGACCCTCTGAGACTCCTCCAGCGGAGCCCAGGGACATGGGCCCAGGGGCGGACAGGCTGGGGAACCGCTTTGGGAGCCTCCGCGCTGTAAGATCAGGCACTCTGTCTGGGATGATCTGAAGCTGGATGCTAAGGGAGAGCTGCAACTGTAATCGAGGAGGCTTCTTGTGGTCCAGAGCGTGCTGGGCAGCCGATTCAGCGGCGAGGCGGGTTTGTCTCAAGATCGGGGGAGGGAGGGGAAGAGGGGCGAGGGGTCCGAGTTCGAACGAGGGGGGAAGAAGGAGAAGGGCCGGGCAATTCCCGCGGCAACGCCGCCGGCGCTCCAGGGGCGCCCTCAGAGCCCCGCACGAGCGCGGCCCCAGCCTCGGGGGGTCTGCCCCGCCAGCCCCCACACGCACGCCAGCCCCATCGTCTGCAGAGGCTCTGGGGCCCTGGGCCGACGCAGCGACTGCAACTCGCGCGAAGCAAAGGGCGATGGGGGGAGGACGGAGCAATGTCAGCAGAGCGCGGGACTCAAGCCGCAGCAGGCGGGCAAGGGGGAGAAAAGAACTGGGCGGCGTACGTAGCACCCCGCAGTTGCGGGTAACAGTGAGGGGGCGGGCGCGGGCGACGCGGGCGTCGAGCCGGCGGACCTCGTGGCCCTCACCTTCCCTGTCGATGGCGCCCTCCTCTTCCTCCTCCTGCTCCTCCTCCTCCTTTTCCTCGTCCGCTTTGGCTTTTTCAGTGAACGTAGTTTGGGTCGCGGGTGGGTCGCGGGCTCTTCACCTCCACCTGGAAGGAATTTAAGAACAGCCCGCCGCAGGCCCCGAAAATTTTGATTTGTACAGTGAACGCGGTTCGGGTCGCAGATTCTGCACCTGGACCTGGAGCGAATGCAAAAGAAACCCGCCGCAGGCGCCGAAGTTTTGGCTTGTTCAGTGAACGTAGTTTGGGTCGCGGGTGGGTCACGGGCTCTCCACCTCCACCTGGAAGGGATACAAAAACAGCCCGCCGCAGGCGCCGAACATTTTGATTTGTACACTGAACGCGGTTTGGGTCGTGGGTGGGTCGCAGGTTCTCCACCTGGAACGGATGCAAAAGAAGCCCGCCGCAGGCGCCGAAAATTTTGGGTGGGTCGCGGAGTGGGTCGCGGGTGGGTCGCGGGCGCGGTTTGGGTAGCGGGTGGGTCGCAGGTTCTCCACCTGGAACGAATGCAAAAGAAACCCGCCGCAATCGCCGAACATTTTGGGTAAGTCGCGGGGTGGGTCGCGGGTGGGTCGCGGGTGGGTCGCGGTGGGTCGCGGGTGGGTCGCGGGTGGGTCGCGGGTGGGTCGCGGGTGGGTCGCGGGTCGGGTGGGTCGCGGGTGGGTCGCGGGGTGGGTCGCGGGTGGGTGGGTCGCGGGTGGGTGGGTCGCGAAGTGGGTCGCGGGTGGGTCGCGGGGTGGGTCGCGGGTGGGTCGCGGGTGGGTCGAAGGGTGGGTCGCGGGTGGGTCGCGGGGCGGGTCGCGGGTGGGACGACGACAACAACGAACAACAAACAACAAACAACAAACAACAAACAACAAACAACAAACACAACAACAACAACAACAACAACAACAACAACAACAACAGCAGCAACACCGCCACCAACAACAACAACAACAACAGCAACAGCAACACCACCAACAACAACAACACCACCAACAACAACAACACCAACAATCATCTTAAGACTGTTCGCCCTTATCTGCTCGAGTGTCCAATAACGTGTATTTCCCAAACCCTGGATACCCGCCCTCCCCGTCTTCGATCGAACCCCTTCTGGGGGGTATACCTTTCTTCCCTGCAGGCCAGGCCCCGGCAAGCGGCGGGGCGGCCGCGGATCGTCGGCCTGGCCAGCGGCAGCGCTGATCGGCGGATCGGCCGCGGACCGTCGACCCGACCCCCAAAGGGACGAACAGGGGACCAACCACGACGAGGACGACGACGACGACGTCGACGACGACGGCGACGACGACGACGACGGCGACGACAACGACGAGCGAAAGCGAGAGCGAGAGAGAACGACAGCAGGGCCACGACGGACACGAAGTAGGCCACGAAGCGCGACAGCGGGGACACGAAGAGAATACGTATGGGGCCACGAAGAGCGCGAACGAGCGGGGGTCACGAAAGGCAGATAATGCGGGGCCACAGAAGGCAACGATGGGGCCACTGAAGGTAGCAACTGGGCCACGTAGGACACTGAGGGGGCCACACACGGCGACAGCGGGGCCACGAAGTGCATGCACGGGGCCAAAACGGGCGCGAACGAGCGGGGGCCACGCAGTGCATACGTATATTGGGCCGCGGAGGGCAAGAACGGGGCCACTGAGGGCAGCAACGGGGCCACGAAGGGCAGCGAGGGGGCCACGAAGGGCGACAGCGGGACCTCGAAGGGCATGCATATGGGGCAACCAAGGGCGCGAACGAGCGGGGGCCACGAAGGGCATACATATATGGGGCCACGAAGGGCAGCGAGGGGGCCACGAAGGGCTGCAACGGGGCCACGAAGGGCAGCGAGGGGTCCACGAAGGGCTGCAACGGGGCCACGAAGGGCTGCAACGGGGCCACGAAACAAAGCGATGGGGTCACGAAGGGCTGCAACGGGGCCACGGCTGCAACGGGGCCACGAAGGGCAGCGAGGGGGCCACGAAGGGCTGCAACGGGGCCACGAAACAAAGCGAGGGGGCCACGAAGGGGCCACGAAGGGCAGCGAGATCCCGATTCCTGGGTAATCTGTGAGGGAATCCTAAGCGTGAGCGCGACTCCTGGGTGCCTGGGTGTCGGGAGCGCGGCGCTTGAGTAAATTGCAAGAAAGTCCAACGCAAGGGCGCCGCTATTCTATAGTAAATTGCAAGCAAGTCTCCAGCGAGAGCGCGACTCCAGAGCGCCGGCAGAGCGATTCCTGAATAAATTGTAAGGAAGTCCCAAGCGAGAGCGCGATTCCGGAATAAAATGCGAGGAAGTCTTGGGCGGGAGCGGGGGTCCTGGCTAAATTGTAAGGAAGTCTCAGGCGGGAGCCGCTGTTGTTGTAAACCGGGGGCCAACGACACAGTTTGACCTTCAAGACTTTCCCTGATACAAAACAGGGTGCGAGCCCCGGGAAGGGCACTTCAATCGACAAAAAAACAATGTGCGCTGGACGGGGGGGATCAACAACAATTATTCTTCAGGAGTTCACCAACAAGAAGAATCCGCATCGCGGAATTCCGCTTCAGCCACGCACCCAGGGACAGTGAATGACCGTTCGGTTCAGCCCCCTCACTTTGACGACAGACAGGGAGGAATGAGCATCCTATACATCACATGACGCTCGCGTCGGTCGGCGATCGCGCGCCTGCAACCTGCCTGCATCTTGACCGCTACTTCTGGCCCCCAGGAACAAGATTGTCCTGGGGGGAGGCAACCGGTCCGAATTGGATATCTACTCCGAGTTTCTTAATACGCGTCGGGGGGGCGTCACCCCCGCCGACAGCCCCACATCGACCCCCGTCGCGGGCAGCCACCGCGCGCCGAAGGCGCTCCGACCCCCGTCGCGGCGCGACGACGAGGCGAGGCTGACCCCCGTCGGGGGGGGGACCCCCCCCGCGCTTATCAAGAAACCCAGAGTAGGTATCCCGCCCAGGCAGCAAGGAGGAGGAGGAGGAGGAGGAGCAGAAGGAGGAGGGGGAGGAGGACGAAGAAGAGGAGAGGAGGCGGAGGCGGAGGAGGAGGAGGAAGACGAGGAGGAGGGGGAGGAGAAGGTGGAGGAGAGGTATCGCGCAGAAGCGGGGAACGTCAGAATCCGCCCAGGCAGGGCCGAGGCCACGCATGGCCTCGCGAAATTCCCCCACCTCCGCGCCGCCAAGAACCCTCCGCGCGGGGACGAGACAGCACTTCTTTGGCCGGAGTTCGAGACGGGCCAACTCAGCAGCAGCTTCGAAGTGGGAGCAAGGGGAGCAAGGAGAGATCAGGGAGGGGGACGCCCAAGTCATCGGCGCAGGCACCAGCAGCGAGGAGAAGGGGGGAGTTGGAACGACCTGGCGCGTCCCTCTCGGGAGCCACGGGGCGGAGGCTGAACTGCGAGAGCCGCGTTGCCCTCCTCGCAAGCGGCGGTGATGCGGCGACAGACTGGGCCCGCCGCCAAGGCCCGCAGCGCGCCGCTCAGGGGACGTCCCTGAGGGGCCCCGCGAGAGATTTCAGAAAGACGGTGCCTCTTGGACCCAACCTTCAAGAAGCCGACACTGTCTGACGCGAGCGCCCGAATCGCATTCACATACCTTCGGGGATTTGCACCTCAGGAGGGCAGCGCGGAACCACTGATTGGACATACTATGGAGCGCGGCTCGAATATCATATGAAGTAAAACTGGGACGACGCCCAGGAGCACCCTCACCAGTGCTGCTCAAGCGGGCCTCAGGCCTGAAAACAACCGTAACATAACTTCACGCAAAGCACCTCCAGCTGATGGGACAGCCCTCCACGCGCTTCGCGGGGGGCGGTCAGGGCAAGGGGGGAGGCCCTCCAGCGTTTCAAAGCTCTCGCAGGATCTCCGGGGGCGGGGAGAGGGAGGTGGGGGGCGACGGTCAAGATATTGGGAGATGGCGGCCACAGAGCCCGACGCCGCCGCGAAAATGGGCTGCCAGCGGGGCCTGATCAGCGCGCCCATCCCGGAGGAGTCGCGGCAGACGGAGTCGACGCCGCTCTGCGCGTGCTTCAGGCTATTGAGAGCCAGGCGCCTGCGCGAAGGGTTCCACGCCAGCGCCTGCCGCAGCGACGTCTGGTAGATCTTCGCGCGCTCTGGAATGCCCGCAGGCGAGGCGTCGCCATGTGCCCGCCAGTCGCGAGCACGTCGGCCAGCAGCGCGAGCAGCCTCCAAGACAGCCCCCTCAAAGCGCAACTGGCTGGTGGCGAGCGTCGCATCGCGGAACTCGGCGGGGCGCGCGATGTAGACAGCGCCGTCCTCAGCGATGTCAGCGAAGCGCCCGGCGAGCGGTGGCGACCCACGAAGGCGGAGTGCGAGCCGAGCATCCTGACGCCACGCCGCCCGAGCGAACGCACCGCAGCGTCGCGCACTTCGGCTCGGCCGCCCTGGTGCCAGCAGGCGGCCGGATCCCTGTTTGAAGTTCGCCGCAAGTAAGACAGACCAGCGGCCAGGTGCATCGGCCCTTTTATGCGCAGCCACTTGGCGTCGGCGTCGAGCTCGTCCAACTTTGCGCCGCCGACGCAGTTCTGAAGAGTCTCGCGGCACTTGGGCCGCTTGAAATGAAGTTGGGGATCGAGCACATCTCATGCGACGGCGGCCGCTCGGGAGCGTGGTCTAACACGGCCCAGTCCGACAAGGCCTCTTGGATAACATCCACAGTGGCGTCGCAACCAGCAACAAAACGCGTGCACAGCGAAACGAAGAACCGATCAATCGCGCTCGAAGTCTCCGCGGAGCGAGTGTAGTGCGCGGGGAACGGACTCTCGAGCTTCATCATGCCGTAGCCGGACAGGTGACACAAGAAGGCTTCAACCTGAGACGCACGGCCATCGCAAGACAATAAGATAATCTGGCCTGACGTCTCTGCGGGAAGAGTGAGGACTGGTCGACAGCGTCGCTCACGTTGAAGTCACCCACGTCGACGGCCAGGCGGGACAGCTCGCCATGCTGATCCCACGCCGCATTCTGATGCCAACAAGCGCGAGTGGGACCACGGGGTTCTCGTGGGATGTCGCAGGCTGTGCACGCTCGTGATCCTCACCTCTTTGCCCGTCGAGGGACTAGGTAGACGTCGTTAATTTCTAATCGTGCTCGTTTCTAATTGTGCTTGCTTCTAATTGTTCCTGGCCCCCTGGTGGCCAGGAAGAGGCCCAGGATAGAACACTTAGAAATGAAAGCATCTTTGCTACCAAAAAAACAAAACATGTTCGAATAATTAGAAATGAACAATGTGTACGTCCATGGACAAGGATGTGATGATCCACCTGCGGGATCTGGTCAGAAGATGGTCGGTCGAGGGTGTCCTGAAAGCGCCAATGGAGGACGCTTGCGACGACACCCTTTTCAGCCCGCACGTCATTGAAAACAGCACTCACGTCGCCCTCTTAGCACGGGAAGCCTCAGGAGAACAGGTTGCAGGTAATGCTGAACTGGTTGAGGAGAGAAGTGGGAATAATCTCGTGGCCATAGACGTCCTGGAGACAGAGGACGCGCCGTGAGAGAGGAATGCGCTCGATCTTCTGAAACGGTTGCCGTCGGCGCTTGTGCTTGTAGCAACAGAGACCACGTGCGTTCCAGCTCGCCACGCGGAGCTCTGGTGAGCCGCCACTGTCAACTCCTCATGGCCTGTCAACGTCCCGTGGCAGCCACCGCTCGTTTGGATAAGGTCTACGCAGGCGTGTCCACACACTGGAACTGTTGGCGGAATTGGTCGGCAAGCGCGGAGAAATTGATCTCGAGCTGAGTGGTGCCCTCAGGAGACACCGCGAGCTTAGTCGGGCCGTTGACGCCCTGGAGGACGACCTCCAGAATCGGGATCGAATTGGCGCTGATGCGCCTTTTCGCACGAAGGAATCGCCATTCATGCTGGGGCCTTACGCGCTGAAGAAGTCCGAGGAATCTCTTGCCCTGCATTTCTCGTCGAACTTACGTTGGACTTTTGTCGGGGTTGATGTAGAGCGCATCCCGGGTACCACTGACAGAGAGGGCCATGACGACGACACGTTTCTCCAGGGGGCTGAAGCTGCTGAGCCTGCCGCACTGCGGGAACCACACCAGGCGCGCCCCCAGGGAGATGAAGAAAGAGAACCTTGCCAGGCGACTGCCCATTCAGCGTGTCCTGCTCGTCTGTGATGCTAGTGTCGGTGGCCCCGGGAGCGATGCCGTTCTTGAAATGTTTATTAATGGCGGGTTGTGCGCAGCCGATCCTTAAGATGCTCGGCTCGGGTGGCCTGTCGTAGTTGGCCAGGCGCGAGGTCGACAACTCCTGGAGCATCGTCGCGAGCTTGTGCCAAAAACAGGAGGAGAAGAAGGAGGAGGAGGAGTAGGAGGAGAAGGAGGAGGAGGAGGAGGAGGGGGAGAGGGAGGAGGAGGAGGAGGAGGAGGAGGAGGAGGAGGAGGAGGATGGAGGAGGAGGGAGGGAGGAGGAGGAGGAGGAGGGCCGAGGAGGGCCGTCCTCCTCCTCCCTCCTCCTCCTCCTCCCTCCTCCTCCCCCAGGTCCATCTTCGAAGCGCACAGGCTGGAGCGGGAATCTCAAAGCATCCTTGCGCGGCGCTTCGGTGAGAGCACCATGGAGGCCTGTCGCGCGCGGCCCAAACTCCGCAGGGACAGAGGGGATGCGAAATACGCGCAGATCCCCGACGGAAGCGCCACGTTCTACGACATCTGCGGGGCGCTCGGAAGAGAGCGACATTTAGCCCGCTCGCGTGCAGTTCCCGCTACTAACGACTGGGCGAGCGAGAGATACGCGCAGCGCTCAAGCGGGAGCGCCACTTCCAAGCAACATCTGCGCGGCGCCTGCGCAAGAGCGACGTGTCGCCCGCTCGAGCACACGCCCCGATGCCGACACGTGGACGAGCGAAAGGTACGCGCCGCTCCCAAGCGGGAACGCACATGTCGGAAACACGCGCGCGGTGCTGCCTGGGACGATGGCGACAGTTCGCTCTCTCGCGCGCGGCGCGCGCCGCGCCCCACGCGGGGGGGGGGGCAGGCTGGGCCGGGCCAGGTCAGGCAAGCCTCGAGCGCTACGTTCCTCCTCCTCCTCCTCCTCCTCCTCCTCCTCCTCCTCCTCCTCCTCTCTGCCACCCATGTTGCAGCATCGACGACGAAACGGCAACGTTGCAATGCAGCAGCTTCGCTCGCCCTCAACGGACCGGAGGGCCCTGCCCGCTCAGGATGGCCATCGGGGCGCAGGATAAGCGAGTGGGGCAATCTACCTTCGGGAGCGGCCAAGAGGGGGGTTTCCAAGAGGGGGGAGTGCAAATCATGGCCGGCGGCATGTGCGCGGCCCAGCGGGGGGGCCAGGGACGTACGTATTGAAATCAGAAGAGTTGCCATGAAATCGAAGGAAAATCATGGCCCCCGCCATGATATCCACCCCCCCTAGTCATCACCCCCCTCTTTGCCGCCCCGATATCTGTGAGGAGCCAGGATAGGAGGACAGGAGTAGGAAGAGGTCACATACCCTGTGGGACGAGCCTTGCAACCACATCTGTGGCTACTCATCGATTGGCAGGCTCGAAGGCAGGTTAACCCCGCCTGGCATGTACTGCCATATTGCCGAAGAGCTGCGCTCGGTGCAAGCAAAAAGCACGGCTTTCAAGGAAACGACTGATCATGAAAGCCGAGAGCAGCAAGGAGCGGAAAGAGGAATACAGTCGAGGCCTTGACCTAAGGAACCCTAAATAAGGAACGAGAGGCCCCTTTTACCCATAAGATGAACTTCGGTTTCCTATCGAAAAGAGAAAGGAAACCTGAGGCAAGCTGTGAAATACTTAAGGAACGCGGAGCCCCTCCCCAACCAAAAGGGTTCCTTCTTCAGGGCCCCGACTGTAGGAGGTGGAATGCACTCGAGCAGACCGCCTGCGCTCTCGCACGCGCCCCCCCCCGCGACCGGAGCGCTCGCGGAGCGAGCCAGGCCTCCGCCCTGCGCGGCCGCCTGCCCGGGGCGGCTCGGCATTGCTGCGGCGCTTCATTACCCATCTGATCGTATGAAGCAGGGGAGCCTGGGCCAGCAGGTGGCGGGCAGGTCGATGCGTCAGACGGCGAGGGAACTTCCAGGCCTCGAAGATCGAGGGCCGAGACACGATGTGCAGGGGGGGCCTGGGCCAGCAGATGACGGGCAGTTCGATACGCCAGACCGCGAGGAAGCGTCCAGGCCTCGAAGCTCGAGGGCCGAGGTCCGACGTTTCTCGCCGTCTCCGGCCCCTGCTGTGGCCTCTGGAAGCCCCGTCCGACAGCACACACCCACAGCCCCCCCCCCCGAATTCCACCCCGAGATATCTGGGGGGGCGCATATCGGCGGCGAGCGAGCGAAGGGGGGAAATGAGAAGGAGAAGGCCTTCTCAGAAGGCGGAGGCTCGGAAGTCCCCTGGCCGTCAGACAAGTGTTCTAAGCAGTCCCCGACGAGACAGACAACTTTTCGGAAGGCGCGAGGGCTTCCGAGAAGTCCCGCCGCCCTCTGAGAAGGCCTCGTCCTTCTCGCATTCCCCCCCTCGCTCGCCGCCGGGCATAGGAACGGATGCCACGGCGAGGGCATGTGTTTGTTCCCTACCTAGGCTCTGCCTAGAAGGGTTCTTACTCTCTTAGCTTAAAGGGGCTGGGCAGTGGAAATCGCCCCGGGCGGTTCCCCCAGTCCCCTGGGAGCGGTTCCCCCCAGTTCCCTGGGAGCTTTAGCTTTAGCTTTAGCTTTAGCTTAGCTTTAGCTTAGCGTTACTGTTACTACTACTGCTGCTTTCCTAGGGGTTCCAACTCCTAGGTAGGGTCGCACTGGGACAGTTCTCTCTGCAAGGGCGAAGGCCCGCGGTGAGGTGAATTCCATGCAGGACGGCAGCGCGCGCTCGGCCGCCGCGGCGGCCGACCTCGCCGCGGGCTCGCGCCTCCCGCACCGCCTGGCCCCTGGAAGGAATCTGGGGCCTGGAGGGAAGGACACTCCAGATTTCGTAATGAAAGGGAGGGGGTCTGGACCCTCCAAGACAAGCCATTTCAGACCTCCCCCGTGGGAGAACCCCCCAAAACATCGTCCCCAGACCCCCCAGGCCCTCCAAGACAGCCTGGAAGAGACCCCCCCCCGAAATGAGACCCCCCTCCCTTTATTACGAAATCTGGAGTAAGGAACCATCGGATACAGTCGGGCCGCTGAAAGAAGGAACGCTCAATAAGGAACGAAACCCCTTCTTGGCCCTGTAAGCGCCTCCGTGCCCCAGGAGGGCAAGAGGAACAGCGCTGGAGGGACCTAAGGAGCATCGAGCCCCTTCCGAACCCAAACTATTCCTTATTTCAGCGTCTTGACCCCAAGGAACCCAGGGCCTGGAAGCGGGTGGCACTCCAATCGTGGGTTGGCCATGGGCACCACGGCCGCCCTCCTCCTCCTCCTCCCTCCTCCTCCTCCTCCTCCTCCTCCTCCTCCTCCTCCTCCTCCTACCTCCTCCCCTCCTCCTCCTCCTCCTCCTCCTCCTCCTCCTCCTCCTCCTCCTCCTCCTCCTGCTCCTCTCCTCCTCCTCCTCCTCCTCCCTCTCCTCCTCCTCCTCCTCCTCCTCCTCCTCCTCCCTCCTCCTCCTCCTCCTCCTCGCCCTCCTCCTCCTCCCCCTCCTCCTCCTCCCCCTCCTCCTCCTCCTCCGAGGAGGAGCCCTCTCCAAGGCCAGAGCCCCCCGTGGGGGCACCAGAGTGTACCGATGCCGCTGATGCCCAGACCTCTCTCCGGGGTGCGTTCTGCCCAGGACTCCGAGGCGAGTGCCGCGGTGGCGACGAGGGCCGCCCAGGAGGCCCCCCCCGAAAAGGGAACACAAGGCCAGGGCAGCAGGATGGGTCTCCTCTGGCTCCTGGGCACATTCTCCAACGAACGCCCCCGCCGTAGTTGTCAGCTCATGACTCGCAGCCGGCTGGCCCCAAGGAGGGCTCGACCCCTCTCCATGAGGCAGCCTCTCGGCCAGGACTTCTCTCTGCCCGTGCCCGGGGATCAGAGGTCAGAGGTGGCCCCAGCGGAGGCCAAACCTGAGGGAAAACGCCAAGACTGAGAATTTCAAAACCGTGCCCTGGTCGACCCCCTGGGCTCGAGACCTGGCTGCGGCCCACGGTTCAAAAATCGTGACGGCGGGTTGTCCCACGTGTTGGCCTGCACGGTTTCCCCCGGGGCCGTAGGCGACCCGAGGAGAGGAGGAGGAGGAGGAGGAGGAGGAGGAGGAGGAGGAGGAGGAGGAGGGGGGGGAGAGGAGAGGAGGAGGAGGAGTATGGAGGAGAGAAGGAGGAGGAGGAGGGAGGGGGAGGAGGGGGGGAAGGAAGGAGGAGGAGAAGAGAGGAGAAGGAAGAGGAGAAGAGAGGAGGAGGAGGAGGAGGAGGAGGAGGAGGAGAGGAGGAGGATGAGGAGGAGGAGGAGGAGGGAGGAGGAGGAGGGGGGCTCGCCTAAGCCCTTCGGAGAAACCGTCCACCTGGGACCGGCAGAGAGCGCCTCGGTATGCAGTCTTCTGCGTCGAGCGATCCCCACCCGAGAACGCGAGGCGGGATCCCTGGGGAGCACTGGCACACTTTGGGCCTGGCGGCAGCGGCATTCTGTCGTCCCTTGTCGAAGACACTCGGCGGGATCCCCGGGGTGCACGGGAACACTGTGGGCCTGGCGGCCGCTGTGCAGGATATGCGAGGCGGGTCGGGAGCCCTTCTTTCAATCTGCAGCCTGTCTCGGCGGCGAGCGAAGGGGGGAAATCCGGGGGCGCGCAAGCATGGATTAGCGATCCATGGATTTGGCGCGCGGTCGCCAAATCCATGGAGCGGGGGAGGTGCCCTCCCCAAAATGCGGCTGGTGGCGCCTCGCTCGGCGGCGGCAATCAACGATGTCCTATGGAAACGGGAACCGTCGCTAATCCGCGCCCCCCTTAATCCATGTTTGCGATCGCTTGAGACATGAGACGGGGCGGGCCGTCTCGGAAGGCTCGGAGGCCCCCGCGGCCTACTGAGAAGTTGTCTGAGCCTTCCCAGAAGACACCGAAACATATCTCGGAAGGCGCGAGCGCTTCCGAGAAGTCCCGCCGCCTTCTGAGAAGGCCTTCTCCTTCGCACCCTTCCCCCTCGCTCGCCGCTGGCTGTCGGGTAGGGACAAACTGGCCCCAGGGAAAGGGTCGAGATCCCTGGGGGGCCACGTCACGAACCAAAAATAGCGACGTCGGAGGAGCGGGGATATCGCAGTCCTCTCGCTACAACCAGGCGTTCGAAAAGTGGGAATAGGGGGGTCAGAGGAAAATTGCGATGGGCAGCCCCTGAGTGGAGGAAAGAGGCTCCAAGGGGCTCCCAAGAGGCTCCCATGATGCCCCCAAAAGGCCCCCAAGAGGCTCCCAAGAGGGGGCCAAGAGGCCTCAAAACTGCTCCCGAGAGGCCCCTGGGTCAGCGCGAAGGATCCTGCAAAGACCCTGCGGGATCCTGCACGCTTTCCATGCTGACTCGTTTTTTGACGGCCCCTGGGCCCGGCGAGGGCCCCTCGAGGCCGAAAAATGCGAAAAACCTACGTCTTGATGTTTTCAATACGTTGGATCTCTGGGCAGGCTCCTGCAAGAGCGGGCGCCCTGGCGGACCGCCCCCGCTCGCACCGGCCCCCGCCTCCTATGGGCTCCTGGCCCTGGGCTCGGCCCGTCCCGCCGGCCGCCCGGGAAGGGGCCCCGCAGACAGCTCCTCCTCTCCTCCTCCTCCTCCTCCTCCTCCTCCTCCTCCTCCTCCTCCTCCTCCTCCTCCTCCTCCTCCTCCTCCATCTCTCCTCTCTCCTCCTCCTCCTCCTCCCTCCTCCTCGTCCATCTCCTCCTCCTCCTCCTCCTCCTCCTCCTCCTCCTCCTCCTCCTCCTCGTCTTCGTCCTCGTCCTCGTCCTCGTCCTCCTCCCTCCTCCCTCCTCCTCCTCCCCCCCAAAAACGGCTCGAGATAGCCTCCAAGACGGCCAAGACGGACTCCAAGTTCGCCCAGGATGGTCCCAGGTGGCCTCGAAAGACGACGGTCCGAGGGCGTCCAAGCTGTCTACAAGCTCGCCTCGGGAGCCTCCCAGACGGCCCAAGATGGCCCCAACGAGGTCTCCAAGACGGCCCAAGACGGCCCCCAGGAGGTCTCCAAGATGACCCAAGAGGACCCCAAGATGGCCTCCAGGAAGGCCCGAAGAGGCCAAACATCACTGATGTTCCTTAAGTTGTTTGGACAAATGTTGCCATTTGCTTCTTTTCGGCCTTCCGACGGCCCGACATGGCCCAAGAGTCCGCAAAGATCACCCCAAGATCGCCCACGAGTCCTCCAAGATGGCCCCAGAACGGCCCGAGATGCCCCCAAGACGGCCAAAAGAGGGCCCCAAGACGGCCCAAGAGGCATCCAAGACGCCCCAGATGGCCTCCAAGACGGCCCTGGAGCACCCTAAGAGAGCCCCAAGTCGACCCAGAGAGGCCCCCCAAACGGCTTCCCACAACGTCAGACGGGCCAGGAGGCCGTCAAGACGGCCCAAGATGGCTCTAAGATGGCCCAAGACGGCCCAAGAGGTCCCCCCAAGAGGTCTTCAAGACGGCCCAAGAGGTCCCCAAGATGGCCTCCAAGGCCCCAAGAGGCCAAGGTCACTGATGTGTCTTGATTTGTTTGTTGACGGATTTTGGCATTTGCTTCTTTTCGGCCTTCCGACGGCCCGAAACGGCCCACGAGCCCGCAAAGATCGCCCCAAGATCGCCCAAGAGGCCTCCAAGATGGCCCCAGAACGGCCCAAGAGGCCCCCAAGACGGCCCCAAGACGGCCCAAGAGGCCTCGAGCATGCCCAAGATGGCCTCCAAGACGGCCCTGTAGCACCCTAAGAGAGAGTCCCAAGTCGGCCCAGAGAGGCCCCCAAGACGGCTTCCCACAACGTCAGACGGGCCAGGAATGCCCCAAGACGGCAAAAGAAGCCTCCGAGAAGCCCCCAAGGCCCCCAAGAGGCCCAAGGAGGCCCCCAAGATGCTTCCAAGAGGCTCCCAGGAAGCTCCCAGCAGGCCCCAAGAGTGCCCCCAGAAGCTTCCCAGATGCCCCTCCTCCTCCTCCTCCTCCTCCTCCTCCTCCTCCTGATCTTCCCCGCCATCCTCCCCCAAGCGTCCCCCGAAGGGTTTCTACAACGGCTGGGGGAACACATGGTCCTATAGCTTGGCAGAGCTCTTACCACACCGCTCGGCCACACGGCCGATCCCAGGAGGCAGGGGGTGGCGGTGATTCGCCGTAGGCGTCTTCGATACCAGCCTCCGGATGGATTTGCTACACGTCGTTCATGTCTAATCGACCTCATTTCTAAGCGTGCTCGTTTCTAATTGTTCCTGGTCCCGTAGTGGCCAGGAAGAGGCCCAGGATAGAACACTTAGAAATGAAAGGATCTTGGCCCCCAAAAAGACCAAAGAACTTTCGAATGATTCGAAATGACCGAATGTACCTAAACCTCACCATCTTAGGCCGCCCCCACCTGCAAGAATTCCCGGAGCAAGCCTCGCATTCCTTCTGGACCCTGGCGTGCCGGGAAGCGAGGCCACGACTGGGGAAGCCCAAAGCACGCCACCAAATCCCTGCGAGGTCCCCCGACGTAGGCTCCACGGGTCGGGTCCCCACGAGCCTCCTCCTCCTCCTCCTTCTCCTCCTCCTCCTCCTCCGACTCTTCTCTCCTCCTCCTCCTCCTCCTCCTCCTCTTCTTCTTCTTCTTCTTCTTCGTCCTCCTCCTCCTCCTCCTCCTCCTCCCTCCTCCTCCTCCTCCTCCTCCTCCTCCTCCCTCCTCCTCCTCCTCCTCCTCCTCCTCCTCCTCCTCCTCCTCCTCCTCCTCCTCCTCCTCCTCCTCCTCCTCCTCCTCCTCCTCCTCCTCCTCCTCCCCTCCTCCTCCTCCTCCTCCTCCTCCTCCTCCTCCTCCTCCTCCTCCTCCTCCTCCTCCTCCTCCTCCTCCTCCTCCTCCTCCTCCCTCCTCCTCCTCCTCCTCCTCCTCCTCCTCCTCCTCCTCCTCCTCCTCCTCCTCCTCCCCACGAAAAGAAAGCGGCACGCACTCTCCACGCGGTCTCTCCCGAGCTGCGCATCGAAGCTGCCCAGTTCCAGCATCCAGACAGGAATAATGCCAGTCGGACTGCGCACGGGAATGCTGTTCCCCACTGGTGTCCCACATTGCCAACGAGGGGAGACACCAGCTGCCACGGTGGCAAGACGCATGCCTGAAGGTGTGCAGAGGAGGAACAAAAATACCCTTGCGTACCCCTGCGGCAGAAGACCCTAAACAGCTTTATGCTTTATACGGCTTCGATGGGGACCACGATGGAGGTTTACGATGGGGGGCCTACGGGGGGCCACGGGAAAAACCAGGAGGCCGCGTCGCCCCAACCGGATTCCGCATCGGGCAGTCCGCCGATCCGCTCCGAGGAGCAGTTGCACAGCACCCTTGCAGGCAACCTGCCAGGTGGAGGAGGAGGAGGAGGAGGAGGAGGAGGAGGAGGAGCAGAAGGAGGAGCAGAAGGAGGAGGAGGAGGGAGGAGGAGGAGGAGGAGGCTCAGGGAGGAGAAGGCGAGGCGAGGAGGAGGGATGGCGGCGAAGGGTGGAGAGCGGAAGAGCGGAGGAGGGGTGAGGGTGCCGTGCGCCTGCTGCTGCTCCTCCTCCCAGCTTCTCTTACTTCTCTTCCTCCTCCTCCTCCTCCTCCTTCTCTTCCTCCTCCTCTTCCTCGTCCTCCTTCTGATATACCGTCGCACTCCTCCTCCTCCTCCTCCTCCTCCTCCTCCTCCTAATCCTGTTTCTTCGTCTCCTCCCCCCCTCCCCCAAGCATCCTCGTCCCTTTTTTTTTTCTCCTCGCCACCATCCTCCACCCATCACCCACCTCCCCCCCCGGGGCAGGACTGGCGCAGAAGGACTCTACCTGCCTACGTGCGCCAATCCATGACAAGTGCGCTCCACGACCCGCAGCGCAACTGCTCGCAAGTGACCTGGTCCGCCGTGGGGGCTTCCCGATCCATCACGTCGTGGCAAGCATGTGATCTTCGGACGTTTGCGAGCCCGCACTCTCGGCGAGCGCGCTCGGCGAGGTCCTGGCCAGGCGTGCCCTGGGCCCAGGAGGGGCGAATGCGCGCTCAACTAAGTTTGGGGTGCGTCAATTCTGTAGTCGACCCCCTGCCCGAAGGATGGATAGGGCGAGAGCCTTTTCGCAGCGCAATCGTCCCTCAGTGAGGGTTTGACCACGGATAGGGCTCGCCTAAGATGATCCGCGAGAACTGGTCGGGATTCACCAGGTTCATGGGAATCTTGCGGGCGAACATGAAGGACGAATTCCTTAGCACCCACAGAGCCCTGTCCGTGGCAGCCAGAAAGTGGGCCGGATGCCAGAGACCAGCAAGCACACACCACCGCCCCTCAGTTTGGGACTCCAGAGGTATGAGTCGCGGCCAACGAACACCAGGAAAACAATCAGAGGTGAGTTATTGTGTTTCGAACGCCCTACCAGGCAAATCGGGAAGGAGGGTCCAGGCGGCCTGGTCGAGCAGGCGGGTTTCTGAAGCGCACGTCCTGCATGAATCGCGAAGAAGTCTCGAACGACAGCTCGATTCCCAAATCAATCGTAAGGAAATCCACAGCGAGAGTGTCTCCTGAATGTCGAGGGCGCGGCATCTGAATAAAATGAAAGGGAGTCCCACGCGAGAACACGATTCCTGAATCAATTGTGAGGAGGTCCCGCGCGAGAGCGCGATTGGGGAACACATTGTGAGGAAATATCGGGCGCGAGCCGTTGCTGTTGTACTTCGGGGGCCAACAACGCAGATTGAGGAGGAAGACTTCCCCTGATGAAAAAAGATTGCGAGCCCTGGGAAGGGCATTTCAATCGAAAAAGCACATACGTTACCAGAGGGGAGATCAACTATACATATTCTTTGGACAGTGAGAGTTCAACAACAACAACAACAACAACAACAACAACAACAACAACAACAACAACAACAACAACAAAACAGCCTGCAGCCTCGAGACCTCTTCGCGACGAAAGGGATCGGGGAGAGGAGAAGGATGGGAGAAGGAGGAGGAGGAGGAGGAGGAAAAAGAGGAGGAGGAGAAGGAACATAGGGAAAACGAGGAGGAGGAGGAGGAGGAGGAGGAGGAGGAGGAGGAGGAGGAGGAGAAGGAACACAAGGAACACGAGGAGGAGGCCGTTGTGAGCGGCTGCCGGTCTCCGAGGATGGCCCGAGCGCTCGCAGCCGGGGTAGCAGGAGAGCACCGCCGAGAGCTGCCAGGCCACGTGGGCGCCGTCGGCGCCCAGGGGGTCGCCCCAGGTCTCGAAGGTTCGGCACGATCGGGTCGGGCGAAAGGGGGGGATAGCCAAGGGGGGGTTTGAGAATCAGCTCGCGTACCCAGATGGTCTGGTACCGGAAATTTTCGGTAGCGATTTCGACGCACCCTGAATTTCGGTAGCGACCGGATCTTCGTTTGAGGGCGTTGAAATAGCGGATTTCAGAACGCTCTGATACTGGTATTGGGCGCTACATTTCGGTATTTCGGTAGCGACCGATCTCTGCGGAGCGCTACCGGAAATTTTCGGTAGCGGACCATCAGGGGGGGGTTTGAGAATCAGCTCGCGCAGCCGACTTTCCCGGCGCCTCCCGGCGCCAGAGGCGGCCCATGCGTCGAGGAACGGGCCCCTCGGTGGGGCCGAAACCGGCTGCGTGCAGCAAATTTCGTACCCCCCCCCCTTTAATAATTCCCCCCCTGTCGCCCGACCCGACACGAGCCCTGGGTCTCCGTCAGGAACTTGTCGGAGGCCTGCCCTCTCCTCCTCGTCGCCGTCGCCGCCGCCGCCGCCGTCGTCGTCGTCGTCGTCGTCGTCGTCGTCGCCGCCGTCGTCGTCGTCGTCGTTTTTCGCGGGTTTTTCGGGGCCGCGGGGGACCCAACCTGGGCGCGCCAGCCGCTGCTCCTGCTTCGGTCTCAGCCATCTGGGGACCCATCTGTGCCCGCACCAAAGGTCACTCCGGCGAAAGGTCACTCTTACGTCTAGTCGACCGTCGTCGTCGTCGTCGTCGTCGTCGTCGTCGTCGTCGTCGTCGTCGTCGTCCCGGGCGGAGGCCGGCCATCGCCAGCGCGCTCGCCCAACGCACCGCGGGAGGTCCGAGGAGCAGCGGCATCGGCATCCAAGGTCGAGGGGATTCTGTCTGATTGCCGCACTTTGTGACAGCTAGGGGGCAAATCAGTGACTCGACGGCGAAGCAATCGGCGCGCCAGAGGCGTCCCAACCGTGAGCCGCGCCAAACGCGCGCCGAGCATGCAAACGCAAGCAAGCTGGAGACGTCAATTGCGCTCCACGTGCGCGCCAAATGCGTGCCAATGAACCAATCGTGGACCTAGGTGGCCTCACACGAGTCAAAGCAGCATACACACATGTACATACTCATAGATGTGTAGATATACCTATGTATGTGTATAGCTCGCCCCGTCTACCAAACTCTACCTCCAGATTGCTGTAGATCTGAGTGCTACCCTCCACCCCCCTCCAAGTACTTACCTTCCCGTTTTCCTTAGACTTCATTCCTTCTTCATCGTCGCTTTTCCTCTTCCCCTTCTCCCTAGTGTTCTTTCCCTTATCGGTTCTTTCTAATGTTCAGTGTTTCCGTCTACTCCATCCCCTTCCTCCTCCCCTTTTCCCCCATCGCTCTCTCACTCATGTATCCTTGTCCGTATCTTCTCTCCCCATCTGTGTTGGACATGGGGTGAGTAGGGGAGGAGGACGAAGAATACGAATGGAGAAGGAGGAGAAAATGATTGGAGGAGGGCGGTGGTTCGAGAATGAATGACAAAGATGCTCCACCCGGCTTTGGCGATCGTCTCAGAAGCGACCCGCAAGACGTTTGAGGCTTGTGGCGCGTTAATATATCAACAAAAAATAACATATGATGGGCGCAAGACTGCGAAGGTGTGTGCTGTCTGCTGTCATGTGTTATATGGTGCCATTTGTTGTTTGTCCTTTTGTCTCTCCAGTCCTGTTTCCTGCCTCCTGTCTACTGTCTGGTAAAGGGGCCCCGCCGCGTCACCAAACAGCCAACGGGGGAGGTGAACCTCAAATCCAGGCTGCTCCGGGCCACCCCAGGATTCTTATGGTGACGCCACCGCGCGGCCAAAACGACCCGAGAGGCCTCCAAGATTGCCCGACGAGGCCCCGAAGAGAACCGCAGGAGGCCAAGACGGCCAAAGATGGACCCAAAATGTCCCACGATGGTCCCAAGACGGCCCAAGACGCCGCCAGGACGGCCCAAGAGGCCTCCAAGAGGCCTCCCAAGAGGGCCCCACGAACCAAACATCAACGATGTTCCTGACGTTTTGGAAGGTTTTGGGCCTTCTCGCCTTTTCGGCTTTCCGACGCTCCGAAACGGACCAAAATGTTCCCAAAATCGCCCCACGACGGCCCTAGAAGCTTCCATAAAGGCACAAGAGGCCTCTCTCTTTCTCTTTTTTTTCTCTCTGTCTCTCTCTCTCTCTCTCTCTCTCTCTCTCTCTCTCTCTTTATCTCTGTCTCATGTTGTTTCTAAGCCTCTCTTTTTCTCTTCGTTTTTTTTTTTGGTCTCTCTCTCTCTCTCTCTCTCTCTCCCTCTTTGTCTTTCTCTCTCTCTCTCTCCTTCCCTCTCTCTCTCTCTCCCTCCCTCCCTCCGTCTCTTTCTCCTTCTCGCCCTTTCTCTCTCGCTCTCTCTCTCTCTCTCTCTCCCTCTCTCTTCCTAGTTTTTTCTCGTTCGCCTCCACTCTCCCCCGCCGTCCCTCGCCCTCCCTTTCTCTTTTCTCCATCTGCATTTTCACCCAGGCGCTCTCTCACCTGCAAACGTCGCCGCCGCAGTGGCCGAGCGCGCGCCGAGCTAGAAGACAACCCGAGCGACGGCGGCAGGCGCATCGCTTTGAAGCTGCTACTTCGCGGCGTCGCGCTGGCGTCGCGCTGCAGAATCGCGCGCGGGCAGGAAGGCGCGCTTGATAATAAGGCAGCGGCGCAGCGACGCGCACCGACGGCGCCCCTACGTTCTCGCTCCCACCCGCCAGCGACATCTCTGCCCCAAGCAATTCGGGCGCTTCTGAACGCATCGTCATCCGTTGGCTCCCGCGTCCGTCGGCGCGGCGTCATCCGTTGGCTCCCGCTCCCTTCCCTCCTCTTTTCGTTGGCAAGGCACCGCAGCTCCGAGGCCGCTCCGGGCCCCCCGCGGCGGGCTGCAGCGGCGCCGCCGAAATCGGCGGCACGTGGGCGGCGTGCGCGCGCGCGAGGGACGCGAGTTTGGACGCCCGACATGGGTACCGAAAGAATGGGTACGATGCCCAACAACAAATGTTGTCCCAAGCCAACAGCGGCCGCTGTTGGGCAGGCGGCCTTCTGTCTCGAATGGACACAGGCCGCGGCGGCGCGGACAGCGGATTTTGTTCAAAATGAACAGGAACTGCTGTTGGGCACCGTACCCATTGTTTCCGTGCCCATCTCGGGCGTCCAAAACGAGGAGGGCCAGCGGGGAGTCGAACTGTGCTTCGCCCTCGTGCGTCCGAGTTTGGCAAGGCCCCTTCCCCGGTCGCCCGCGCCGCCGCCGCGTCGCCGCCGTCGCGGCGGGCCGCTCCTGGCTGGACGTGGGCCGCCGGGGCCTCGCACGGCGCGGCGGCCGCCCGCGCCTTCGCCCCGCGGGCGCAGCGGCGCGGGCGCGGTCGCGGGGGCGACGGTGACGGGCAGAGCGCCGCGGGGAGGCCCGCGGGGCAAGCGGCGCGCGACGCTCCGTCGGCCGGCGGCGGCGCCCCGCGACGGCGCGGCCGCGCGGCCTGCCCCCGAGAGGGGGGATGGCCGCATCGTGAGGAAGACGCTCGCGAAGCGGCCCGCGCAGAGGAAGACGGCGAAGACTTCGCGCGAGGCGCGGAACGAAGACGGCGACATCTCGGGAGGGGAGACTCGTGGCGAGCATGACGTTGAAGGACTTGCACAAGATGAGCGACGAGAGCATCGTGGACGTGCTGATCGGCGACGGCGTTCTGCAGGACATGACTGGACGGCAGTGCTCTTGCTGCGGGCGCGGCGCCCCCGGACCTCTCAAGCTATTTGAAGGACGGGGCAGGCGGTGCAGGCGCGGCGCGAAGAAGCGCCAAAAGCTGGTCCTGCCGCGCGCCGAGCACTTGATCTCCAAGGTCGGGAATGGGCCCCAACAGACCCCTCTCCAAGATCGGGCGGCGGCGGTGCACTGCGCCATCCCGAGCGCCCCCCCAGTCCACGGCCCACTGCCTGACAGGCCCGAGGCACAAGACGATCGGGGACATCTGCCGCGCGAGCGACATGGCCCGCAGCCTCTGCGCGCGGGAGATGGAGAAGTCTAAAACAGGGCTAGGATCGGGATAAATTGCTCCAGAGCGTTCCGGAGCGCTCTCAGAGCGTTCCGGAAAGCTCTGGAGCGGCCGCGGCGCCCAATACATCCTCCAAACCCGCCGATTCTCAGAGATTTCGAGCTATCCCGATCCGATTTTGTCCCGATCTTCGCGTCGTTTTAAAGTCCGTTGAGGTCGGCAGTGAATCGGGCAACGGGACGCGGCGCGACGTCGAGGCGGACCGGACGAGGTCGACCTCGAGAAGGCCATCGTCGGTGACGACGGCCCGCCGCCGCAGGAAGCCACGGCGGCTCGGGAGCAGTGGTGCGGCGTTCAGTAGCGGGGGGGGGTCCGCGCGCGCTTATCTCGGGAGCGGCCAAGAGGGGGGTGTCCAAGAAGGGGGGGTGCAAATCATGACCGGCGGCATGTGCGCGGCCCAGCGGGGGGGCCAGGGACGTAATGAAATAAGAAGGGGCGCCATGAAATCTGGGGAAAAATCATGGCCCCCGCCATGATATCCACCCCCCCCTAGTCATCACCCCCCTCTTTTCCGCCCCCGAGCTTATCTTGACGCAGCCCGTTCCGCGGGCGCCCGGGCCAGGGAGAAGTTTGCGCGGAAGCACCTCCAGAGCCGCAGCGTCGCTCTCCACGCGGGCGGCGCCCGCACCTGCAAGCTCAAGATATCCGGGATGATTCGCGACCGCGTGGTTCACGCGAAGAAGAAGAAGCCGAAGGACCAGAAAGGGAGCCCAGTCAAGCGCTACGGGAAGGCCGCGGACCCCCCCCCCGAAGCACGCCCAATAATTCAAGCACATCGCCCCTGGAATGCAAAGGGCGGCGATGTGCATGGGGGGCGCGCGGGTGGTCGACCGCTTCCGGCAGCTTCTGCGTGGCTACCTGAAGTGCAGGTCTGGGGCCGTTGGCAGCGCGCCCTTGCGGAATCGCATTCGGTCTGATCATCGGCGGGCCCATTGGCATCGGGAGGGCGACTCGTAGTCAAAGGCGGGCGAGATGCCGAAGCTTCTGGGCACGCGAGCGCAGCCTCGCGGCGGGGCATCGGCATCGCCCGCGCGCGGGCGGCAGCGCAGACGATCGGCGTCGTCGCAAGGCGCAGGCGTTAGCATGGAGAGGGGCCCGCTGTTGCAGGACATTGGATTGCGCCGATCTGCGCATGGGAAGGGCGCGAAATGCTCCAATGATTTCGGGAACATCCGCAAATAATGCAATGCTGGGAAGGGAAATGCACATTCGCTGCTCTTAGGTATCAAGGCTATAGACCAACTGTTTATCCCAAACATTAAAAACGCAGAACGCACCCCTCACGGGGTTCGCATGTGTCAGAGCTAATGAAACACGATGATTTCGAGATGTTTCCAGGCATAGAATGCCCCCTCACAGGGCTCGTAGGTGCCAAGGGAAAACAAATATGGGTTCAAACCGTTTTCGAATACAAAACACACCCCTCGCAGGGTTCGTAGGTGTCAGGCCCTCAGAATACAATGGTTGATTAGAGGTTCTAGAATGCGGAACACACACACCACAGGGCTCGTAGGCCTTAGGGCTAAACAATACACTGGCTTTTGAAGATTTGCAAACACAGGACTCACACACCACATGGATCTATTTTTGAAGGTGGGCGAACACAGAACGCACCTTTCAGAAGGTTCGTAAGTGTGAGAGCTACAGAACACAAAGTTCGTTCAACTATTCCTGCACAGTGGCATGCGCGAGATCCATCCAGGATGTCTTGAGAAATTGCGAAACAATCATCAATCTTCTATTTTTTGTTGTAATGTAAGAACGTACGTTTACAGCCTGACCCCTACGAACCCCTTGATGGTAGCAGTCTGTTGTTTGAGGTATCCTAACATTATTTAATCTGGCATCTGCAAAACCTGCGGGGTGCACTCTGGGAGCCCAACAATGACAACACAATGTTTTCACGTCGCATGTCACGGAACCCTGTGATGTCATTCGTTTGTTTGTCGTAGGTTTGCGGAAACATGTGGTTTCATTGAACTGCTTGTGTGTTGTTGTTTTTGCTGCGCCTGTATGATTTCATCAACGCCGCCGGCGGCGGATCAGATCCGCCCAATATCGCCTGGGGCCAACAATGCAAGAAAAGACAAAACAACTCAATGAAATCACGAGGTTCCCAAAAACATATGACAAAACAAACTGGATGAAACTACAAGGTTTCGCGACATGTGATGCGAACGCGATGTGTTTTCATGGCTTTGGGGTTGCCAGAAGGCACCCCTCACAGGTTTCATGGCTGCCATATATGAAAAGAAAAAACTTCGTTACAACATAAAACAAATCAGGAAACACATTGCAACCAGCACAAGGATCGAAGGGGTCATGATTGGGATCAACAAAGTGCCTGAAGTATGCTATATGTTGTTGTTTTGTTTTGGACGTTTTGGCGATATCCTGGATGAGGGGCGCAAGCGTAGCGTTGTATATACATATACATCTACCTTGTTTTTTGCACCCATGAGCCCTGCGAGGGGTGCGCTCTGTGTTCTAGACCATGAACACAACCAGTGTGTTTTCAGTTCTGACACCCACGAAAGCTGTGAATGTGCATTCTTTGCTCTCAAATCTTCAAAACACAATCCTGTTTTTTTTCAGCTTTCAGCTATGGCACCGACGAACCACATGAGGGGTGAGTTCTGTGTTTTTAAGCCGTCAAGAGCCATTGTGCTTCTAAGGCATGACACCTACGAACCCTGTGAAGGTGTGTTCTGTACATTCCAACCTGCTTGTTATTACCACCTTGCGTTTTTAGCCCTGACACATACGATCCCCGTGGAGGGTGTTCTTCGGGTTATGTTAAATGCAAATGTAACCTTCCGGGTTAGGGGCCTGCTTCTTTCTGATTGAATGCGTTTTCCGGATTGCATGAATATGCCAGATCAACTTTCTCCAAATAGGCTTGCCTTATAGGAGTCCTAGCTCATCATACGAAAAATTGTCTTTAAGACCCCCCCCTTTTTCCAATGGCGCCCCCCATATCTCCAATGGCGCCCCCTTTCCTTTGGACGCCCGAAACTGGTACGGAAAAAAATTGTACAATGCCCAACAACAAATGTTGTCCCAAACCAACAGCGGCCGCTGTTGGGCAGGCGGCCTCCTGTCCCGAATGAACAATTAACACAGGCCGCGGCGGCGTGGACAGCAAATCCGGTTCAGCAGGAGCAAGAACGGCTCTTGGGCACGGTGCCCATTCCTTCCGTGCCCACTTCGTGCGTGCAGACCTTTCCCCCCCCCCTCTTCTGCTGTTTGCGCCGGCTGCGGCGCGTGGACGAGACCTCCGAGGGCCCCGGGCGAGAGCTGGCGGCGGGGGGCGCGCCGGCTGCAGCGGCGCGCGGGCGGCGCGCGGGTGGCCCCTGGAGGCCGCGGCGCGCTTCGAAGCGCAGCTGGCCGCGGGCGCAGGCCTTCTACAGGGCAGTTTTTAACATGGGATTTTTATATATATATATATATATATATAGGGTTTTAATATATGACTACTGTATGGATGAATGCATGCGTGAACTCATCGTTGTTTTTTATACTAAGTCCCTGCATGTTTTATACATGATCCGCACGCGGAGCATGTAGTAAAACCGGCGCTGTACTTTTGCCTAGGCGTCAGCGGCGCATCGCCGCAGCGCAAGGTCTGCGCTGTGCGGCAGTTCCACGGCGACAGACTCCACGAGTCCGCGCTGAACGGGCCGATGACCACAACACTTCCTCAGATGTGTATTCCGCGAGCTCGTCGCCCCCACTGCGTCCGTCTGGAGCGCAGTTGAATAGCCCAACGCCTCCGCGACGTGGATAAGAGGGTGCGCGAGTGGATCGACGTATCCGGGAAGGAAAAATATGAGGGATGAGACAAACGCCCCTACCCTGGGTTACAAGTGCGTGGCCTGTAAACCTCCTGCGAGCTCCCAAAAGCTAGAGAGCCGCCAGTAAGCCGCGCGACACGCGCGATACGCAGGGTCGATCCCGTCAGCCCACAGGAGGTTCGGCGCACAGCGCGTCGCAAACCAGGGTAGGGGCGTTCTTTCAGCCCTTGACAATAGCCCTGAGATCCGATGTCGTGATTTTTTCAATACGGGGCCCCTGGAAGTCTCGACCAATTCCCCAGGACCGGTTTGTCATCCCGAGCCGTGTTTTGACGGTCCCGAGGCCCGGCGAGGGCACCTAGAGACCGAAAACCTTGAAGAACGTCCGTCTGGATTTGTTCAATACGTTGGATCTCTGGGGACGTATACGGGAAGGAAAAATGGCTCCCGAACTGCTGCGGAGCTGTCTGCGCGACGCGCAGGCGCCAAGACGGAGCGGGCTGGCCGCGGCCCCCGCTGCGACAACGGCGCGCAAGGCGACCTCGGCCGCAGGTGGGGCGCCGCATCTCCGGGGGGCCCTTCCTGGACTCCCCCCTGGCGAAGCGGAGGACGCTCGGGGGTGGCCAAGGAGGGGGGCGTCCAAGAGTTTGGAGTCCCGAAAAACGGTGCGGTGACAGACCGTGCGGTGACCTCGAAACCCCCGAAGACCTCACCGCACGGTCCGTCACCGCACGGTCTTGGGACCCCAGAGGCCCCTGTTGCCTGAGACATCCTCGGAGAACGACCCGAGTCCCAAAACCGTGCGGTGACCCCGAATCCCCACCGACTCACCGCACGGTGTGGTCACCACCCCGTTTGGGGACCCCCGAGTCTAAGAGGGGGGGGTGCTAATCATTACCGGCGGCACGTGCGCGGCCAAGCGAGGGGACCAGGGACGTGATGAAACAAGAGGAGGCGCCATATAATCTGGGGAAGTACCATGGCCCCCGCCATGATATCCCCCCCTAATCATCACCCCTCTCTTTGACTCCCCCTGCGAAGCGAAGGACGTGGTCGGGGAGCGGAATGGCCGCGAGCGTCCCGGGACGCTTGGGCGACATCGTTTGGGAGCCCACAAAGGACGTGCGCGCCCAGCTATGTACATGAACACGGTCCCTTGAAACGCGAGACCGGCCGCGTGATACGAACATTCGCGCAACGCGAACTCTCGAAACCAGCGAGGATTCATGTACGTGTACGTCCTTCTTTCGCTCCTGAAACGTGCATGTTCCGAAAATGTGACGGGCAGGGGCCTCGAGACGCGTGCGCGAGCGTCTGAACAGAAAGTCCACCACTTCCCGTTGAAGGTCGGGAGAGGACTGGGCTCTGTGAGCCGTCGCCTCTGCGGGGTCGTAGATGCAGAGTTGCGCGTCCTTTGGACTGCGGCCGGCTGCTGCCCGCAGACCGCTTTGGTCGTGGATGCAGAGGCGCCCATAGACTTATGTCGGGCGTGTCCCCCTACAGAAGGATTTTCAAAGAAAAATTAAAAATACCCCCAAAATACCCCAAAGAGGTCAAGAAAAATTCAAAGAATAGTCCCCAGACTATCTTTGGACTATTCTTGGACAATGTTTGGGGTATTCTTTATTTCTCGTCGAGAATCCCCCTGTAGGGGGACAGGCCCGACTTAACCATAGACCTGAGCGCGTGGCCGTGGGGTACGAACGCAGGCGGTCCTTTGCCGGACGTGCTGCCCGCGCTTGGTTTCCGTCCAGAGGCAGCGCTCTCGCTGTTGCATGATGCGAGTCCACGCGCGCAGTGGCGCGGACGGCTGCGCTGCACGAAGTGGTCATGGGAAGGGCCTGGACGGAGGGGCCGCGCCACTTCGGCGGGAGCGGAGGGCGGTGCGGGGATGACAGCTATAGGAAGGCACCAACTGTACACCAACACCGATCCTGGCCAGGATCACCCTGGGCCCAGGATCGGTGTATACGCCCTCCTGCCTTGGGCAAGAAGGCATATACACCGATCCTGGGCCCAGGGTGATCCTGGGCCAGGATCGGTGTTGGTGTACAGTTGGTGCCCTCCGAGCTAGGGAGCCGCACTTGCAGCACGCGCCGAAGGCGTTGTTGCGAGAGCATTGGCAACGCGCGCGCTCGGCGAAGACGCGCAGCGCCCCGCACCGCGCGCCGGAGCCTTCGAAGTGGCCGGTTGGAGAGAGGAGCGCTCTGCGAACAGGATTGTCGCGCCACTCGTCTTTCGACCACCATCCTGCGCAATGTCCGTTACGTATTCCGGGGGTTGCCCCAGGCACAGACAGGACGAACCAATTGCGATGAGCTGGGCAAGTGGGCGGGTCATTCGAGGAGGCGTGCAGCGCTATGCGGGTGGACGTCTGACGGCACCAGGGCACGATGCATGTCGGCGCGTAGCGTGCTCGGCTTGCTGACCGCAGCTGCAACCGGACTCCGAACCTCTTGCAGGGAGTCTCCACTTGGACGGGCGCGGTCGGCACCGGCAGACACCGGCGTCGATGGGCGCGGCGCGCCGGCGGCGGTGGCAACGGCAGCATGTTGGGCGCGGGCTGTGCTGAGTGCAGAAAAGAATTTGGTACACTGCTTGAATCAATTTCTTCCCGCGCGCTGGGAACGAGCATTGCGGTTTGGCGCAGCGTTCGCACGTGCGCGCCTCACCCCTGTCGGGCGCGGTAGCTAGTTCCCTGAGGCCGCTGCCAGGGAAGGCCAGCGAGGGAACATTCTACACGCAGCTACAATGGCGAAGGGCCCGACGCGGTAAACGCACCCGATGGCTTGGTGGCTACACGGGTTTCCCTGGAGATTTCTTGCACTGACATCGATTTACCTGGACGTACCTCGCTTTATCTGGCCTGATCCGAGCAAGTCGACTCGAGGAGAGTCGTCACGCACTAAGGGAAGTCGGGTCCACCTCCTTCGGGTCCACCTCCTTCCTGCTCCCTCCCCCTCCCCTGTCCTCCTCAGAAGTTCCATCCTTTCTGGACGGGGAGCTGAGGAGCCATGGCAACGACAGGGCATGAGGGGGCCTGCTCAGGGGGGTGGGTCGCCGATGCGTCGCCGCCAAATCTGCCACAGGCCGCCGATGACGGAACCGCACGATCTCTAGGCGGAGTGGGCTATCGAGCCCCAGTTGAGCGACGATCGGAAAAGGGTCTTACGCGAGATGGCACAGCGACTCTACGCGGCGGCTTCGGCGGGCAGCCAGCGCGGCACTCCACGTTGGAGGCGAGGGCGCTTACGCGCGACCTTACGCAGGCAGCTTGCGCGCCAATGTCGGCGCAGACGACCCCGTCTTTTTCCGTTTTCCAATCTGCGATCAACGGGCGATGGGGGATCGATCTCTTCCCCCCTGAGCCCAGAGTCTACCCCCCCCAAACGTTGCCCTGAGTGATCCTCGTCGACTGGCTTCCGAGTCATAGCTGCAGCCTTGAGCGGCCGCTCGGGACAATCCAGGCACCCCTGGACGCCGTTCGGTGAGGCGCACCTGGTGAAAAGACCAGGGCAGAAAAACCTGCAGGATCATAGGAAGATGTCCGAAATCTCTCGTGGGCCTGTCTAGCCTGAGGTCCAACGTCACGAACACATTCAACATCGTCGCACAACTCGAAAGGAGCCCTGGACTTCATATCCGCGGCCTGAGGGGCTTTCCTGGGGGCCTCTCGGGGCCCTGTGGGGCGTACTGAGGGCCTTTGTGGGGCCTCTGAAGGGGATCTTGGAACAGAAAGCTCGAATCTCCAATTCACGTTCGCTTTCTTGGGCCACTCCTGGGGTCGTCTGGAGGCTCATCTGGGTCGTCATGGACGCCTCATGGGCCGTCTTGGCGCCCTCTGAGGTCGCCTTGGAGCCGTCTTCGGGGGGACGTTTGACCGTCTTAGGGGGATTTCGGGGTCCTCTCGGGCCGTCGTAGAGCGTCCGAATCATCGAACGTCGAGAGGCCGGAAACCGTCAACAACCGATGGAAAATAAACGGTTCTTGCCTCTTGGGGGCCTCTGGGAGGCCTCTGGGGGCGTCTTGGGGGCCTTTGGGGAACCTCTTGGGGGCCTCTTGGGGTTTCCGGGGGGGCCTTTCGGCGCGGAGCACTCGAATTGCCAGCTCGCGTTCGCCATCTTGGGCCACTCCTGGAATCGTCTGCAGGGCTTTGGGTGCCGTCACGAACGCCTCTTGGGCAATATTTGCGGCTTCTGGGACCGTCTTGAGGCCGTCTTGGGGGGCGTCTTGGCCGTCTGGGGGGGTCGAAAGCCTCTTAGGCGCTCTGAAAGCATCCGAAAGGGTCCGAAACAAGAAACGCCGACAAGCTGGGAAACCTCAAAAACCGAAGGGAAATAGTCGATAATTGCCTTCTGATTTCCTCTTGGAAGCGCCTGGGGGCGTCTTGCGGGCCTGGCTGGGATAGAATGAGTTCACAGGTCGGATGGACATTGGGTCAGAACCAGATTCGTTTTGCATCGGTTCCCGGGGAATCGATAAGTCCAGGGAAAGGGGCTGGTAGAACCGAGTTGTTTTCAAAAACGAGAATGTATGCGATGCAACATATGCAGTGCAGTTGACGCGGTGCAATACATGCGGTGAGACAAAATTTTGTTCGCAATCAAATGTCAACTCCACTGCTCGCGCAATCATCCCACCCACCCACCCGCAACTTGTTTGCTAAACCCATGCGGGAGCGATTGCGATGAGTTCTGGGTGTTGGCTGGTGCATCTCTGCGGCCGCGCTAGCCCGCGCACGCTCGCGCTAGCAACGGCCAGCTAGTTTGGCGCGACCGATGCGCACGCGGTGGCGCTGACCGTTCGGCACATGCCAGCGGGCACTTCAGTGCAAGTCGGCGGCATGGGCGGGCGCGGTATCATGGCAACGTCGTCAACTGTAGACACAATGATAATAGTGGCGATGCTGGCGACGATGCTGACACCGACGACGGGGCAGCCAGTGACGGCGCCGATGCTGATCACGCCGGCGACGATGACAGCGTCTTCGCGTCGGTGATGCAGGTGATGGAAGGAATCCGAGATTCGCGCGCAGGAGACGCGGGAGAGTGGCTCGCATGCTACTATTCGCCACGGATCGTGCCACCCCCAGCACGCGCGCAAGGGCGTTGGAAAGATTTCGACATGCGCGCGCGAAGCCCGATTGGTAGCATTTTATGAAACTATTGTAAACATTTGGGGTTTTCTTAAGAATCCGCAAGAACGCGCACGCGTTTGTTGAAAGTCCGTGTTGTGATACCCTGTTTTTGGTTTTTTAATGCTGTTTTGACACTTGATTTTGCAATCTTTCCGAAACCGAAGGGATTTTGAAGGATTTCGGCATGCGCGCGCGACGACGCGCGCATGCGCACTTCGTCCCATTGATTGTAAATCCGGGAGCGATTATGATGAGTGCTGGGTGTTGGCTGGTGCATCCCTGCGGCCGCGCTAGCCCGCGCACGCTTGCGCTAGCAACGCCCAGCTATTTTGGCACGACCGACGCGCACGCGGTGGCGCTGACCGCTCGGCTCATGCCAGCGGGCACTTCAGTGCGAGTCGGCGATATGGGCGGGCGCGGTATCATGGCAACGTCGACAACGGTAGACACAATGATAATAGTGGCGATGCTGGCGACGATGCTGACAGCGACGACGGGGTAACCAGTGACGGCGCCGATGCTGATCACGCCGACGACGATGACGGCGTCTTCGCGTCGGTGATGAAGGTGATGGAAGGAATCCGAGATTCGCGCGCAGGAGACGCGGGAGAGTGGCTCGCATGCTACTATTCGCCACGGATCGTGCCACCCCCAGCACGCGCGCAAGGGCGTTGGAAAGATTTCGACATGCGCGCGCGAAGCCCGATTGGTAGCATTTTATGAAACTATTGTAAACATTTGGGGTTTTCTTAAGAATCCGCAAGAACGCGCACGCGTTTGTTGAAAGTCCGTGTTGTGATACCCTGTTTTTGGTTTTTTAATGCTGTTTTGACACTTGATTTTGCAATCTTTCCGAAACCGAAGGGATTTTGAAGGATTTCGGCATGCGCGCGCGACGACGCGCGCATGCGCACTTCGTCCCATTGATTGTAAATCCGGGAGCGATTATGATGAGTGCTGGGTGTTGGCTGGTGCATCCCTGCGGCCGCGCTAGCCCGCGCACGCTTGCGCTAGCAACGCCCAGCTATTTTGGCACGACCGACGCGCACGCGGTGGCGCTGACCGCTCGGCTCATGCCAGCGGGCACTTCAGTGCGAGTCGGCGATATGGGCGGGCGCGGTATCATGGCAACGTCGACAACGGTAGACACGATCATGATACTAACGATGCTGGCGACGATGCTGACAGCGACGACGGGGTAACCAGTGACGGCGCCGATGCTGATCACGCCGACGACGATGACGGCGTCTTCGCGTCGGTGATGAAGGTTTTGGAAGGAATTCGAGATGCGCGCGCGGCAGACGCGCAAGAGTAGCTCGCATTGTATCACGTGACACGGATCGTGCCACCCGAGCACGCGCGCAAGGGCGTTCGAACGATCTCGACATGCGTGCGCGAAGCCCGTTTGGTAGCACGTTACGAAGTTGTTGTAAACATATGTTTCTCTGGAGAATCAGCAAAAACGCGCACGCTTTTGTTGAAAATCCGTGTTGCGACACTTGGCATGTTTTTTGGACACTCAATTTTGAAATCTTTCCAGAACCGACAGCTGTTGAAGGATTTTGGCATGCGCGCGCGACGACGCGCGCGTGCGCACTTCGCCTCGTTTTTTGGGGGGATCCGTGCACAAAAACTATGTTAGAACAAAACGTACCAGCGTATAGTATTCTTTGCATGGGGAACCGAAGGTGGACCGATACCGGCCTGGCTGGGATACTACGAATTCACAAAAAGGATGGACATTGGGTCAGAATCATATGTGTTTCGCATCGGTTCCCGGTGTATCTCTAAGTCCGATGGGGGGAAGATGGTAGAACCTATCTCCTTTTTTAAAAGGATAATATATGCGATGCGTCCTGTATAATGCAATCTATGCGGTGCGATGTATGCGATGCGGCGACGGCGACGGGCGGCATGGGCGGCGACGGGCAGGGATGGCGGCGACAGGCGGCGACGGCGATGAGTGGCGACGGGCGGCACGGGCGGCGACGGGCGGGGATGCCGGCGACGGACGACGGCGACGGGCGGCACGGCGGCGATTTTGCGGCGATGGTCCCGAAGCGATGGCGACGGACGGCGACGGGCGGGACGGGCGGCTAGCGGGCGGGGATGGCGACGACGGGCGGCGACGGCGACAGGCGGCGACGGGTGGCGACAGGCGGCATGGGAGGCGACGGGCGGGGATGGCGGCGACGGGCAGCGACGGCGACAGGCGGCGACGGGCGGCACGGCACGGCGGCGATTTTGCGGGGAGGGTCCCGAGATGGTTAACGCAAGTAAGAACTCCTAAGTGCAAGCACCCATCTGTGACGCGTGCGTGTGTGTATATATGTGTGTGAAAATATAAGAACCTGCGCTATATACGTGTGTATATATACATATTCCTGTATCATGGGGCAGGTGCCATCTGGTCAGACTCGGATGTCAGATGAGGCGCGAAAAACTACGACCCCGACGCAGTGCGAACACGTTCCCGGAGTCAACAATATGGCCTGCGAGGCAGCGGGAACTAGGCCTTGACATTTGATCAGCTGGATGAACCCTGAACAACAGGCAAAGTTGAACAGGACATCTACATCCACCTCGTCACGTTGAATAGCGGTCGCTCGAATGTGCCTGGATATATCCGAAGTGGCCATCGTGGATTACACGGCGCTGATGTCATATATTTCACAAGCAGGATATGTTGTAACAGTGGGGGTGGGTCGGCTGCTTCCCTTGCAACACCCTCCTCCAATCTGCTGAAAACTGCGGCCCACATCACTGCCACAAGATTGACCAATACCGCATGTAATGGAGGACGTGTTTCTTTCGTCACCCGCAACACCAAATATCTGCGCATAGTCCAGTGCGATCAGGTACCCGCGCAATCAGAGTATGGATATCATCTGGTCGTACTCCACTGGCACATGCGAATCCAAAATGATATAATTCGCTGTCCCTTCCCAATCCATCAAATTACCATCCGCGCCTGCACTGTCATTATTCCCGTGGCCAAGAACCCAGGAAAGGTTCTCTAAGTATCAGCTGGACTCCGTTGAAGTCATGAGATGTCGCTGCGTTGAGCGTCCCAGCCTTCATGCCCGGGACGTCTTCCTTCTTTATGTTGACCATACATTTGCACTCAGCTATGCGCTTCGCAAGTGCAATCACTGTTGTGGACAAAAATTCGTGTTCAAATGTCGTTGCCGTCCGTTGATCTCCAACTTGGATCGGCAGATGTGGGATCGCGTGGAGGACTCTTGAACGCTCGTCAAAAATTGAATTTTACTTGAGCAGCTATCCAGTTAACCCCAAGTGGTCCGTATCGAATGTCTGTTCAGGCGAAACGCAATCCCTGACATTGTCCCTGGCTCTGTATCAGGCAATGGCGGATGCGACAGCAAACCGCTGGCGCTAAAAGTCACCAGAAGAGAACAAAAAGGCCGCATCAATTATCGTACTGACGGAACAGTGCGAAGCCAGAACGGAAATACGAATGTCCATTCTCTTGAGCCGCAATGGTTAAAGATCGACAGGGAGGGGGCTTGGCAGATTTCGGCATCTGGGGGCCCTCTCCGGTCTGGTTAGAACGCACCGCGATTGGTCCGAGGAGTTGCGGCATCGGTATCAAATCGCGACGGGGGGGGGTTAGTAGACTGATGCCTGCATCTGGGGGCCCTCGCCGGGCCCTGGGACCGCCAACAAAACTGCTGAGGATAGGTAGCTGGCCAGATGGAAGTGCTCCAGAACTCTGGGGGGCCATTTTGCGAACAAAAACACGATGTTGGAATTGGTTCTGCTCCTCCGGCTCCACCTTCCAAGAGAACCCCCGAGACCGCCAGCAGGCGCCCAAGAAACTCCCAAGAGGCCCGAAGAGGCACCCAAGAGGCCACCAGAGGGTCCCCAAAGAGCCTCACCCGTGGACTTCATCCATCGCCAGGGGGTCGGCGGAATGGCGTCAGCCTCTTCACGAGAACGGCGCCCTTGCATCGTACCGTGTTTGGACTCCAGTCTGGCCCCGCTCCAGCGCGTTATGGTGCATGGTATAGCTGCTCGGCTCTGGGGGGCCGGAGAACTCAGCACCGTGCCATTCCTGATTGGGAGATCGGTGCAGCCTCGGAAAGCGCCGACGCGGCACGGTGCACACATGTCGTCCCCAGACTCTTGAGCCACGATGCTCTCCCTGCCAGCCCAGGAGGAGGAGGAGGGGGAGGAGGAGGAAGAGGAGGAGGAGGAGGAGGAGGAGGACGAGGAGGAGGAGGAGGACAACGATTTAAACATAAAAACTCGGGAGTCCGCGCGGATCGGCGCTGGACCCGGAAGCGCCGTCACGGGGGTCCAGCGCCGATGCGTGAAATCCGCGCGGACCGCCGAGTTTTTATGTCTATGCCACCGTTCCCCAATCAGTGCTTGCACTGAAGAGGTCCCAGCGGAGATTGCAAAATTTGGCGAAAACTTCCCGCTAATTTTGGTTTGTTTTGGACTCCGCCTAGGATCATCCGAAGACGCCCTTAGGACGCATCCCGCTGATTTTGGCAACGGGCTGGGTTCCAGGGTTCCTGGCTCCGGGTTCTCGGGTTCCTGGTCATTGGTTCCAGGCCGATTTCGGTGGCTTCCGGGTTCCCGGGTGCCCGGTCGATCTCCTCTATCGAAAACCGTCCACTGATTGTTTTTTGAGGGGAGGGCAGGGATGGGCGCGGACCGCATGCTTCAACATCCGCAGTCGTAACGCCGCGAAAGCACTGAGCGGATTCTTCTTCCGAAGCGCTGGGCAAATTACCGGTGCAAATATCTCCCACAACATCAGCACTGATTGGGGTTCTTCTCTGGTGTAACGCCATTGTCCGTTCCCCTAGGTTTAGGTCGGACCTGTCCCCCTACAGGGGGATTCCCGACGAAAAATTAAAAGTACCCCCAACATACTCCAAAAATAGTCCAAACATAGTCTGGGGACTATTTTTTAAAATATTGTTTCACCTTTTTGGGGCATGTTTGGGGTAATTGTTTATTTTCGTCGAAAATCCCCCTGTAGGGGGGACACGCCCGACATGACCCTACCCCTGGGGAAGGGGTCGGGAGCTTCTGGGCCCGGACTATTTTTAAAAGTACTTCTTGACCTTTGTGGGGGCATGTTTGGGGTAATGTTTTGTTTTTCGTCGAAACTCCCCCCTGTAGGGGGGACACGCCCGACATAACACCACTCCTGGGGAAGGGGTCGGGAGCTTCTGGGCCCGGACTATGTTTAAAGTACTTGTTTGACCTTTGTGGGGGCATGTTTGGGGTAATGTTTGATTTTTCGTCGAAGCTCCCCCCTGTAGGGGGGACACGCCCGACATGAGCCCAGGTGTCTGAGCTGGCCCTGCTCCTCCCGCGCCTCCCGCTTCCCTCGCGCGCGGCTGGCGGCCGCACGCCGCCGCGGGCCGCGCGCCCACCCCCCTCGCGGGGCCGCGCGGTCGAAGGTCGAGAGCCATCCACAGTCGGGGCGTTGACCTAAGGAACCCTAAATGAGGAACGAGGCCCCCTTTTTCGTAAGTTAAACGTCGACTTCCCATCGAAAAGTGAAGGGAAACCTTAGGCAAGGTGTGGAACAATGAAGGAAGAGCCATCTACAGTCGGGGCGTTGACCTAAGGAACCCTAAGTAAGGAACGAGGCCCCTTTTTTCGTGAGTTAAACGTCGGCTTCCCATCGAGAGCTGAAGGGAAACCTCAGGCAAGGTGTGGAACAATCAAGGAACATCGAGCCCCTCCCCAACGAAAGGGGTTCCTTCTTCAAGACCCCTACTGTAGTTGGGCTGTCAGCAACATACGAATCATGACAATATGAATCATCATCATCATCATACTCACCAGCATCATTTTCATCATCATCAACAACACGATCACCACCACCACCATCACCATCACCATCACAATCGCCATCACCATCACCATCACCATCATCACCACCATTGTCATCATCATCATCATCACCACCACCACCACCATCGTCACCATCAAAACCACCATCGCCTTCACCATCATTATCATCACCACCACCACCATCGCCGTACTATCGCCATCACCACCACTGACGCCATCATCATCATCATCACCACCACCATCATCATCATCATCACATCATCATCATCATCAGCATCATCGCCAGCATCATCAGAATCAGCATGGCCATCATTGTCATGAGGGGCATCATCGTCATCATCATGATCATCACGTTGTCGTTGTCGACATCATCGCCAGCAGTATTATCATCATCAACGCCTTCATCACCAACACCATCACCAACACCATCACAATCACCACAATCACTACCATCAGCACCAACATCAGCATCAGCATCACCATCATCATCATCATCATCATCATCATCATCATCATCATCACGGCCATCATCGTTATCACCAACATTACTACCACCACCACCATCATCATCATCATCATCATCATCATCATCATCATCACTAGCATCAGACACCACATCATCATCACTATCATCATCGTCATCATCATCCTCATCATCACCATCACTGTCATCGTCACCAGTATCCGCATCGTCAACATTAACAGATTCATCATCATCCTCAGCAGCACCATCGTTATCGTCATCACCAGCATCATGATCATCATCACGATCACCATCACCATCCCCATCACATCATCGTCAGCATCATCATCGTAATCATCATCATCACCACCATCATCATCATCATCAGCATCGTCATCGTCATCATCATTGTCATCATCATCATCGCAATCACCAACATCATCATAATCATCATCTTCATCATCATCCTCAGCATCCTCCTCATCAGCATGATCATCATCATCATCATCATCATCATCATCATCATCATCACGGCCATCATCTCCCCCAGCGATCGAGGCTCAATGCTTCTGGACGCTCCTGGCCTTCCTGTGCCTAATTATGATCCATATCCACCGCCTGCCGAGGTCCACGAAGATCGATCGCCCAGGCGGCGGTTCTGTAGCAACCCCCGGCTCGGAGCCAGCGGCCACGGCGGCGGTGACGACCAGCGTCGATGACGATGACGACGCCGCCGAACTGGACATCCGACGACGTGTTCTCTTCTACCGGCCGCGGCCCCAGAAGTTCCCAACCCCTTCCCAGGGTAGTGTTATGTCGGGCGTGTCCCCCTACAGGGGGATTTTCGACGAAACATAAAAAATACCCCAAACAATACCCCAAAAAGGTCAAAAAAAAAAAAAGTCCCCAGACTATTTTTGGACTTTTTTAATTATGTCTGGGGTATTTCTAATCTTTCGTCGAAAATCCCCCTGAAAGGGGACAGGCCCGACTTAAGGATAGCGTTTCGTTCTGGACCCACTTTGAATGGCCCCGGGGCTCGAAAACGTTGGAGGCCTGGAAATTGGCACCAACACCAGCACAAGAGGTTACCTCCACATGGGGAAACTGATCCTAAATTTCGGTGTTGGTGGTAATATTTCGGTCACCTTGGAAACCAACATTTCACCACCATCACCGAGATTGGGATCGCCCACCCTCGGTGGACGCACACCGCCGATCTTGGTGTTGGTGTCAACCTCCAGGCCTGCGAAACCGCGCCCAGAAGCCGGCGTGGAGGAGACACGACCAGACGGCTGAGCCCCCCTGTGCTTTTCGGGCCGCAGCTCGGTCCTCTGGCGGCCGTGCCCCCCAGAACGCTCTCCACGAGGCGCAGTCGTTGAGAGGCACCCCCAGGCTGGGAAGCGCCAGAGGACCGACAAACACGTCCAAGAGCGCCCGACGACGACGACGACGACAGACGACGACGACGACAGACGACGACAGACGACGAACGACGACGACGACGACGACAGACGACGACGACAGACGACAGACGACGACAGACGACGACGACGACAGACGACGACAGACGACAGACGACGACAGACGACGACAGACGACGACGACGACGACGACGACGACGACGACGACGACGACGACAGACGACAGAGGACAGACGACAGACGACAGACGACAGACGACGAGCGACGACGCGCGACGACGCCACTGGCGACGACGGCCACGCTGGCAGCGGGGCCCCGCGAGAGCTCCGCGGAGAGCCCGCTGGAGGAAGCGGGGCCGTCGCCCGCCGGGGGAGCGGCCGCGCGCGGGGCAGGGCGTGGCCTGCTGGAGTCGGGGGGCGATCGGCGAGGATCGAAGGCCACGCCCTTCTGCTCCTCCCTCCTCCTCCTCCTCCTCCTCGTCCTCCTCGTCCTCCTCCTCCTCCTCCACGCCCTGCTCCTCCTCCTCCTCTTCCTCCTCCTCCTCCCCCTCTTCCCCTCAACTTCGGCCCCAAAAGCGCCTCCGTGCCCGAGGAGGGCCAGAGGAGCAGCCGTGGGATCACCCGAGGAGCGTCGAGCTCCTGCCCAAGCCGTTCCTCACTCCGGCGGACCTGGCTGCCGAGGCGACCGCCGAGCGCGGCGCGCTTCGGCCGTCGGGCCGTCCGGAGATCTTCGCGTCTCGAGGAGCGGATCGACTGCAGAAGTCACGTACCCCAAACTTATGCCTTGTCGAACCTCCAACAAGATGCGTGGCATGTTGGTAGGTCCACGGACGAAGCTCTGCATTCTTCGTAGGTTCGACAGAAACTCGGGGATGAATCAACATGGAATCACTCCCGTACTCGAGCAGTTGCTATTCTTCACAACGGCGGACGAGGGACCTTCTCACATGAAGGTCCTAGAAGGCCTTGGGGCCTCGAAGAAGCGCTCTGCCCTGAGATCCTGGCGGTTCGATGTTGCACACCAGGCGTTTTCGCCCGGCCTTGGGCCCTGGGACTTTCACAGATCGATCGAGCTCGAAAGATGGCGCAGAAGGATGGGATCTGGGGCTCCAGTCGTGATGTTTCTCATGGCATGCGGTGGGGAAACAACTCTGAAGAACTAAATCCTCCTCCTTTTACGCTGGACTGTCTGCGGCAGCCGAAGCGTAGCGTCAGTCTTCCTCCTAATCCTCCTCCCCCTCATCGCCATCACCATCACCATCATCATCACCATCACAATCATCATCATCACCATCATCACCATCATCATCATCAACCATCATCACCACCATCACCATCACCATCTCCATCACCATCACCATCATCACCATCATCATCAACATAGTCATCATACTCATGATCATCACCCTCAGCATCGTCATCGCCATCATCATTGTAGTAACCACCATGATAATCTTCAGCAGCTCGTCATCATCAGCCACACCATCCTCATCATCTCAATTCGCATCATCATCGACAGCATCATCATCGTCATCATCAACATTATCGTATTAACCACCATGATCATCAGCAACACAGCATCATCAGCATCATCATCGTCATCGTTATCGTCATCGTCATCAGATCACCATCGTCACCATCATCATCGCCAGCGTCGCCATCATCAGCAACATCACCATCAATATCAACATTATCAACCACAGCATCAGCATCATCGTCGTCATCGTCGTCATCAGCATCATCATCGCCATCACCATCAACATCGCAAACATTACACGCATCAGAATAACCAACATGATCGCCACCAACACCATGACCATCATCATCATCATCATCATCATCATCATCATGTTCGGCATCATAATCATCAACACCAGCAGCATCCTCATTATCTTCATCGTCACCATCAGCATCGCCATAATCATCATCAACAGCAGCGTCCTCGAAAGCAGCATCAGCATCGTCGTAATCGACGACATCGTTGCAATCAGCATCAACGTCAGCATCATCATTCACCATCATCAGCATAATGATGATGATCATCATCATCATGATCATCATTATCATCAGCAGCATTATTGTTCTCATCATCGGCATCATCATCATCGTCATCATCGCCACCCTCATCCTCATCACCATCACCACCACCATCACCATCATCGTCATGATCAACATGACCATCTTCATCTTCATCAGCATCATCATCAACCTCGTCATCATAATCGTCATAATCATCACGACCATCATCATGATTATCACCATCATCATTATCATCATCATCACCATCGTCATCCTCATCCTCCTCATTCTTCTTGTCCTCCTCCTCGTCGTCCTCCTTCGCCTTGTTCTTTTCTTCCCTCAGCCGCTCGGCCGCCCCCTACTCCTCACTTTCCTTCTCCTCCTGGCACCGCAGCTGAGGGGGGGGGGAGCAAGGCGCAGCAGCGTGTCCGAGGGGGAGGGGAAGGGAGGAGTGCGCTGGCGGAAGGGAGAGGGAGGCAGAGCAGCGGTAGGGAGGAGGAGGAGGAGGAGGAGGGCGAGGAGGATAGGAAGAGGAGAAGGAGGAGGAGGAGGAGGAGGAGGAGGAGGAGGAGGAGGAGGAGAGGCGAGGAGGAGAACCAGGAGGGAAATGTTCCCAGCGGCGCACAGCACTAATCGACACGACAGTTGCGTGTCCTCGCACGAATGCAGCGCTCGCGAGGGTTTGGAAGAAGCGCGCGCAACTCGGGGCCGGGCGTCGCGAGGAGAAACACGACGGCGGAATCGTGCGGCGCAGGAAGAGGAGGAGGATGATCACGAGGGAAAAATAAGAAGGATGATAAGAAAAAAAAAACGGCATGCAGGAGAAAAAGAAGGAAGAGGAGATGGAAGGGAGAGTAGAAGCGGGAGGGAAGCAGGGAGGGGGAGGGAATGGGAAAGAAGAGGAAGAAATAGAGGCAACGAAAACGAAAAGAGGATGCGGAAGGGAAAAAAGTGACGAGGAGGAAAATGGGGCCAGATGAAGCCGAGGCAGACGAGGAGGAGGAGGAGGATAAGAGGAAGAAACATAATAATGATACTAAGAAGAAGAAAAATAATAATAATAATAAGTGGGATCAAGAAAAAGGTGCATTCCTTCGTGGCAGCGAGGAGTGGGTAGGGGCATCGGTATCCCTTCCACCTCTGAATCGAGCAACAAACAACTACATAGACATAAACTTTTGGAAGTCCGCGCGGATTTCTTGGATCCGCGCCGGACCCCCCTCCCTGGCGCGCGGAGCGCGCCAGGGGCGGCGCCAGAGGCGCCGCCGGTGGGGCCCAAGCGCGTATCCAAGAAAATCCGCTCGGAGCGCCAACATGTTAACGTTTTTATATATATATATATATATATATATATATATATATATATATGTGTGTGTGTGCGTGTGTGTGTGTGTGCGTGTGTGTGTGTGTGTGTGTGTGTGCGTGTGTGTGTGTGTTTTGTCCTCCGGCTGAAGAAAGATGTGACGCAGGAGGAGAACAGAAGGCCGCAGAAACCGGCATCCAAACATTCGCTGTGCCGCGACGTGGGCGCCCTCAGAGAGGGGGCCAGACTGCTTCGGAACTGCCGGGGCGAGCTGATGCACGGCGCGCAAGCTGCCGCCGAAGACGCAGGGTGCCAGGGGGCTCCTGGCACCTGCTCCGTGGAGGGGAGGCCGTCCACCGCCACGGTGAAGAACGCATCGTCTTCGGCGAATTACTTATAGGTACGGCGGCGCGCCGATGGGGGGCACGCGAGAGAAGGCAGGCCCTCTCCGAGGGCGCCGGAGCCTGGGAGAAGCGCTCGAGAGCTTCCCAGAAGGCCGACGGGGGCCTTTCCGAGCCTCCTGAGACGGCCCGCCCACTCTGCCTCTTCGCTTGGGCGCGCCACCGATGGTATGCACCAGCACCAGAACTAAATTTTGCACCGGGAGGTGGGTGGATGCCATGACCGTGGACACTCGAACCGTTCTACCGTTGAATGAAACATGTCTTTCAGATGTCTTCTACAGGTCAAGACTGTTCGACCAATGCTTAAAGCATGCTCTAGCATTTTGAAGACATGCCTGGAACATGCTTTAGACATCTCTCCATCGACCGTCGTCCACAACCGCAGAGGGAGGAGAGCTGGGCGGAGGCAGGGTCGACACATCATGGCCAGAGGCACGTGCGTGGACGAGCGGGGGGGGGCCAGGGAGCGTACCGAAAGAAGGGGGGTGGGGCCAGGAAACCCGCCCACTCTGCCTTCTCCCCTGGGCAGAGCGGAAGGGGCATAAACATAGACATACAGCAAAAAACAAGAATGAAGAGCATGTGCATAAACATGAAGAAGACCAACTATAAACAACAGCACACATCTAACGAATAACGAACGGCAGAAACATAACCTTTTGGCGCTCCGCGCGGACTTCTTAGATCTGCGCTGGACCCTCTCCCTGGCGCGCGGGGCGCGCCACGGGCGGCGCGGGAGGCGCCGCCAGGGTGGCCGGCGCGAAGCGAAGAAATCCGCGCGGGGCGCCAGAAATTTATGCTTGTGGCGTTTTTTCTTCTTCGATTCCCCCCTGAGCAGAGCTGAGAGGTGCAGCCTCTAGAGCGGAGAAGTGCCGCGCGCGGTCTCTATTCACAGCCGGGCGCGGGACCTGCTCCGTGGAGGGGAGGCCGTCCACCGCCACGGTGAAGAACGCAACGTCTTCGGCGAATTACTTATGGGTACGGCGGCGCGCCGAGGGGGGCACGCGAGAGAAGGCAGGCCCTCTCCGAGGGCGCCAGAGCCTGGGAGAAGCGCTCGAGAGCTTCCCAGAAGGCCGACGGGGGCCTTTCCGAGCCTCCTGAGACGGCCCGCCCACTCTGCCTCTTCGCCTGGGCGCGCCACCGATGGTATGCACCAGCACCAGAACTAAATCTTGCACTGGGAGGTGGGTGGATGCCATGATCGTGGACACTCGAACCGTTCTACCGTTGAATGAAACATGTCTTTCAGATGTCTTCTACAGGTCAAGACTGTTCGACCAATGCTCAAAGCATGCTCTAGCATTTTGAAGACATGCCTGGAACATGCTTTAGACATCTGGAAAGTACTCGGCTACATGCCTCCTCTCCATCGACCGTCGTCCACAACCGCAGAGGGAGGAGAGCTGGGCGGAGGCAGGGTCGACACATCATGGCCAGAGGCACGTGCGTGGACGAGCGGGGGGGGCCAGGGAGCGTACCGAAAGAAGGGGGGTGGGGCCAGGAAGCCCGCCCACTCTGCCGTCTCCCCTGGGCAGAGCGGAAGGGGCATAAACATAAACATAAACAGCAACAAACAAGAATGAAGAGCAGGGGCATAAACATGAAGAAGGACAATGATAAGCAACAGCAGCCACAACACCACCACCAACAACAACAATCATTTTAAGACTGTTCGCCCTTCTATGCTCGAGTGTCCAGTAACGCGTATTTCCCAAAACCTCGACACCCGCCCTCTTCGTCTTCGATCGACCCCCTTTTGGGGGGTATACCTTTCTTCCCTGCAGGCCGGACCCCGGCAAGCGGCGGGGCGGCCGCGGACCGTCGGCCTGGCCAGCGGCAGCGTTGATCGGCGGGGCGGCCGCGGACCGTCGACCCGACCCCAAGAGGGACGGACAGGGGACCGACCACGACAACGACGACGACGACGACGACGACGACGACGACGACGACGTCGAAGACGACGGCGACGACGACGACGACGGCGACGACGAGCGAAAGCGAGAGAGAGAGAACGACAGCAGGGCCACGAAGGGCACGAAGTAGGCCACGAAGGGCGACAGCGGGGACACGAAGGGAATGCGTATGGGGCCACGAAGAGTGCGAACGAGCGGGGGCCACGAAGTGCAGATAATGCGGGGCCACAGACTATGGGGCCACTGAGGGTAGCAACTGGGCCACGTAGGACAATGAGGGGGACACAATTGGCGACAGCGGGTCCACGAAGGGCATGCACATGGGGCCACAACGGGCGCGTCTCCTGGGTGCCTGGGTGTCGGGAGCGCGGCGCTTGGGCAATTTGCAAGACATTCCCACACAAGGCTATTCTCAGTAAGTTGCAAGCAAGTCTTCAGCGAGAGCGCGACTCCAGAGCTCTCGGAGAGCGATTCCTGCATGCATAAATTGTAAGGAAGTCCTAAGTGAGAGCGCGACTCCTGAATACAATGCGAGGAAGTCTCGGGCGGGAGCGGGGGTCCTGCCTAAATTGTAAGGAAGTCTCAAGCGGGAGCCGTTGTTGTTGTAACCCGGGGGCCAGGGTGCCAGTTTGAGCAGGAACACTTTCCCTGTCAAAAAACAGGGTGCGAGCGTCGAGGGGCGCACTCTGATTGAGAAAAACAGTATGCACCGGTGGGGGGGGGATCAACAATAATTATTCTTCAGAAATGAAAATTCAACAATAATAACATCAACAACAACAACAATAATCATTTTAAGACTGTTCGCCCTTATATGCTCGAGTGTCCAATAACGCGCATTTCCCAAACCCTCGATACCCGCCCTTCTCGTCTTCGATCGAACCACTTTGGGGGGGTATATCATTCTTCCCTGCAGGCTGGGCCCCGGCAAGCGGCAGGGCGGCCGCGGACCGTCGGCCTGGCCAGCGGCAGCGCTGATCGGCGGGGCGGCCGCGGACCGTCGACCCGACCCCAAGAGGGACGGACAGGGGACCGACCACGACGACGACGACGACGACGACGACGAGGACGACGACGACGACGACGACGACGACGACGACGACGGCGACGACGACGACGACGACGACGACGACGACGACGACGACGACGACTATGTCGAAGACGACGGCAACGACGAGCGAAAGCGAGAGCTAGAGAGAACAACAGCAGGGCCACGAAGGGCACGAAGTAGGCCACGAAGGGCGACAGCGGGGACACGAAGGGAATGCGTATGGGGCCACGAAGAGCGCGAACGAGCGGGGGCCACGAAGTGCAGATAATGCGGGGCCACAGAAGGCAACCATGGGGCCACTGAGGGTAGCAACTGGGCCACGTAGGACAGTGAGGGGGACACAAATGGCGACAGCGGGGCCACGAAAGGCATGCACATGGGGCCACAACGGGCGCGACTCCTGGGTGCCTGGGTGTCGGGAGCGCGGCGCTTGGGCAAATTGCAAGAAATTCCAACGCAAGGTTATTCTGCAGTAAGTTGCAAGCAAGTCTCCAGCGAGAGCGCGACTCCAGAGCTCCGGGAGAGCGATTCCTGAATAAATTGCAAGGAAGTCCCAAGCGAGAGCGAGATTCCTGAATAACATGCGAGGAAGTCTCGGACGGGAGCGGGGGTCCTGGCTAAATTGTAAGGAAGTCTTAGGCGG
>CAUYUJ010000172.1:0-29897 GCA_963575745.1 Prorocentrum cordatum
CTCCTCCTCCTCCTCCTCCTCCTCCTCCTCCTCCTCCTCCTCCTCCTCCTCCTCTTCCTCCTCCCCCTCCTCCTCCTCCTCCTCCCCTGACCACCGCGCCCCCCCCCCTCCGCCAGCAGCCGCGGTCCTCCACCCGCAGGCTCCCAGGGGCCTCCTGCTTCTCCACAATCTGGGCGTCGGGCGGGACCGCGTACAGCCTGCGGGCCCACACGAGGAGGGGGCGAGGTGGGAGGAGGGGAGGAAGAAGGAGGGTAGAAGGGGGAAAAGGGTGGAGGAGGCGGAGGAGGGTGGAGGAGGACGGCGAGCAGGAGGAGGGGGGATGGAAGAGGAGGGGGAGGAGGGGGGGAGGAGGCGAGGAGAAGGGGGAGAGGGTGGGGGGGGGGAAGGCGGTGGAAGCGGAGGAGCACGGGGAGCAGGAGGACGGGGGGGTGGGGGATGGCGCGAAGAGGCGGGAGGCCGAGGGGAAGGAGGCAAGGAGGAGGAGGACCGGAGCGGACCCCGGGGGTGTGCCAACGACGCTGCAGGCGGCACCGGCGCACCTCCGAGGCCCCCCGCCGCGCCGGGTGCTCCTCGGCGCCGCAGGGAGCGCCCGCTCGAGAGAGAGAGAGAGCGAGAGAGAGACGATCGCCCAGCGTGCCCGCAGTGGAGCCGCCCGCCGACCTCGCAGCCCCTCTCTCCTCTCCCGGGGGCGAGAGGAGAAGGGGGCGGGGAGGCTGGAACTGGGCGAGAGGACAAAAGGGGCGAGAGGAGAGGGAGTGGAGGAGGAGCGAGTACGTGCGTGAGGCGGAGCTCTCCGAACTTGCATGCGACCAGGTTCGGAACACGTCACGGCGAGTCGCGAACTTGCATGCGAGCAGGTTCGGAACCTGGACCACCCCCTGCCCGCCTGCCCCCTCCGTCGGAGGAAGTGTTCTGCTCTCGCGTCGCTGGCGGACGCTGGGGGGCGGGGGAGGGGGAGGCAAGACGAGGCCTGGGCGAGGAGAAAATCGGGCGAGGGAATCTCTGAGATCCGGTGGCTGTCTCGGGCGCCGCGGCCTTCTCAGAGCGCTCGCTCCAGAACACTCCGAGTGCGTTCTGGAACGCTCCGGAACGGATGTATCATTGTCCTAGCCCCGTCCGAGTTCGGCGGCAACTCATGGGAGCCTCCCATACCATCTTATGGCTTTTCCGAACCGACGCTTATCGACGCTAGCCGACGCGAATCGACGTTAACACGACGCCAATCGACGCAAATCGACGCTGAATCGGCGCTATCTCATCGACTCCCAGATGCTAATCGACGCTGACCGACGCAAAAGACGGAATCACGAGGGTATACAAGGCTCCCATGATTTGCTGCCGAATCCGAAAAGGCAGCGGGGGGATGGTTGGAGGCCTAGAAATGGGCACCAACACCAGCACAGGGGGTTACATCCACAGGGGGGAAGGAAGATGATCCTGGATTTCGGTGTTGGTGGTAATATTTCGGTCCCCTCGGCAGCCAGAATATGACCACCATCACCGAGATCGGGATCTTCTTCCCTCGGTGGAGGCACACCGCCGATGCTGGTGTTGGTGTCAGCCTCTAGGCCTGCGAGGGGGGGCAGAACAAGACGCCCCCCCCCTCCCGCCGTGTGGGTCCCGCACCACAAGCTGCGGTGCCGGACGCGCTGCGGCAGTGGCGGGGACGGACCGGGGGGGGCGTCACGTTCCCACACCCCTTCGAGCAGCGAAAAGTTCACGACGGGAGGTTTTGTTCGCTATTTTCGGCCTCAGTGAAACCCTTACTGGGCCTCCGGACCGTCAACAGAAACGATTCGGGACGAAGAACCGGTCTCGAGGAATGGGTCGAGACCTCGGGGGGTCGACGTAGTGAAAAAAACATGACGTCAGGGGTCTGAGTATGGGGGGGAAGCAGGGGGGGGTGCATACCGCGCGTTATGGCCCAGTGGGCAAACAAAACACTCTCCCAGTAGCACTGGGTAACACTGCAAGGCGCGGCCGTGCGAGCACAGCAAGCGCGCGCCTGACAAGGATGCGGCCCTGCCCCGAAAATGTTGACCTTCACGTGACCCTGACATCTGAACAGTTTTCCCATGGGCAGGCCTCCCTCCCTCCACGTCACTCCGCACACCTCCACCCTCCTCCCCCGACGACGGCCACGACAACGACGAGGACGAGGACGACCACTACAACGACGGCGACCAAGACGACGACGACGACGACGACGACGACGACGACGACGACGACGACGACGACGACGACGACGACGGCGGCGGCGACGGCGACGGCGACGGCGACGGCGACGGCGACGGCGACGGCGACGGCGACGGCGACGGCGACGGCGACGGCGGCGGCGGCGGCGGCGGCGGCGACGGCGACGGCGACGGCGACGGCGGCGGCGACGGCGACGGCGACGGCGACGGCGACGGCGACGGAGACGGCGACGGCGACATCGACGACGGAGGCGGCGGCGACGACGAAGACGCAGCGAGCCTTAGGCGCGTCGTCGTGCCGCCGCAGTCTGCAGAGAGCACGAGCTCCTCCTGTGCAGCTCGGGGGGTCCCTGGGGAGGCGGCAGCGAGACCCCACGGATGCACGAGCGGCGTTCGGCGGCTCAGAAAATTGAAACCTCGAGCACCTCGAGTGCGCTGACAACGGGTGCACACCGCGTGGTGGTCCTACGCTCGGGACTGTTTGAGAAGGACACCTGAGAGGACACAGGTAGCTTCCGTGGGAAACCCGTGCTCCCAAGGATGGGGAGTCGGGGATTGCTGAAGGTGTCCCCGGCCCAAGGTGACCCCAGCTCTTCGCTCCATTCTGCAGCCTCTGGGGCCCTCTCGGCCTCGTGAGGGGTGCTCTAGAGTTAGGTCAGGCATGTCCCCCTAAAGGCAGATTTTGGACGGAAAAATAATCAAAAAACAAATTGTTCGATCACATATATAAATATATATATATATATACACATATATATATATAACAAAAGACAACATAAATCGGGGGGCAAAAAAAAACGCCCCCTGACATTGTTTTGACTACTTGTGAGTATTCCTCCTGTGGGGGGACACGCCCGACGTAAGGGGTGCTCTGGATGGCCGCGGAGGGCCTCCTCGGACCGTCCCTGGGGGAACCTGTGGCGCCGGGGACCGTCCCTGGCAGCACCCGAAAGAGGCCATGAAGCTTGATGGGCAGCACACGCGGGCAAGTGCGGCAGGTTCGTGCCGTGTCGACCCCAGCGCGGGTTCCCGACACCGCGGGCATCGTTCCACCTGGAACGAGCGGCCGCGAACCGAAGCGTCACGTCCTTCAACATCGTTCGATGCCGGCTCGCCGGCGGCGCTCAACGTTGGACGCGGGCGGCGGCGGGGTCGCCGCAGGTCGAGACGACGCGAGCCTCCCGCACGCGAGCCTCGCTCCACCGATCCCTTTCCCCACTGGCGCGGCCTGCCACTGGCCAGCGCACCCCCCCGAGGTGGGGGTGTGGCCTGCTCCCTCCGGCCTTCGAGGGGCCCGTCCCCACCTGGGGTGACGGGATGGCGGCGCCAAGGTGCCATGGCCCCGTGGGCATGGGGATGGGCTAGACGATCCCAGACCCCCGACGTCATGATTTGTTCAGGACGCGACCCCCAGAGGTCCGGACCCTTTCCCGGGATCGGTTCTTCATCCTGAGTCGTTTGTTGGATGGTCCCGAGTCCCGGCAAGGGCCCCCAAAGGCCGAACATGGCGAAAAACCTCCCGTCGTATCTTTCCCAACCATCCTGTGGTGTTGGGTCCTCGTTTTGCAGAGACAGCGCCCCGCGTGACTGCTCCTCCCGCTGCCTCCCCCCTCCTCCCGCGCAGTCTGCATGGCGGCGCCGCCCCGTTTTGGCACACCTCTCACACGGTTCGTGGCCCCATAGAGAGCTCCACCTAAGGTCCCAGCGGCAGGGTTCGCATGCAAATCCACCCTCATTTCGGCGCACCCCTCACACGGTTCGTGGCTCGATAGGGATCTTCACCGAATGCCTCAGTGGCAGGGTTCGCATGCAGTTCCACCCTCATTTCGGCGCACCCCTCAAATGGTTCGTGGCCCCATAGGGAGCTCCATCGAAGGCCCCATTGGCAGGGTTCGCATGCAATTCCACCCTCATCTCGGCGCACCCCTCACACGGTTCGTGGCCCCATCGGGAACTCCATCGAAGCCCCCGTGGCAGGGTTCGCATGCAGTTCCACCCTCATTTCGGCGCACCCCTCACACGGTTCGTGGCCCCATAGGCAGCTCCACCGAAGGCCCCAAAGGCAGGGTTCGCATGCAGTTCCACCCTCATCTCGGCGCACCCCTCACACGGTTCGTGACCCCATAGGGAGCTCCACCGAATGCCTCAGTGGCAGGGTTCGCATGCAGTTCCACCCTCATCTCGGCGCACCCCTCTCACACGGTTCGTGACCCCATAGGGAGCTCCACCGAAGGCCCCAGTGGCAGGGTTCGCATGAAGGCCACTCCCATTTCGGCATACTCCTATGAAGGCGCTCGTGTGAGAGGCCGGCCACGTCTGCAATGGAAAAATTATGTACATTCCCGAGCCTTGGAAGTTTCAGGGGGGAACCCCGGCAGGCTCCAGGAGCTCTTAGGGAACGAAGTGCAATGGCATGCTGCCGTCACAAGATGGTGCAAGTAGAAATGTGTTGGTTGTTTCCTCCTCTCCTTCTTCCCTCCCTCCTCCCTCCCTCCCTCCCTCCCTCCCTCCCTCCTTCCTCCCCTCCTCGCCGCGGATTGCCCGCAGGTCAACGCATCGCCTCCCATTCGGTACAAAGTTTGCCAATGGTGTGCAACCGAGCCGCCTGCAGCGCAGTCCATCATTTTAGCTATTTCTGCATGTGCCTAGCTACGCCATCACCTGCCGCAGTTCTCTTGCCAATGCGCCGTCTGGGCGCGGCTTCTCTGTCTGCCTGTCTGGCCTCACATGTTTCGTGGCCCACTAGGGAGCTCCTCCGAAGGCCCCAGTGGCAGAGTTCGCATGCGGTTCCCTGTCCCATTTCGGCACACCCCTAACACGCTTCATGGCCCCATAGGGAGCTCCACCGACGGCCCCAGTGGCAGGGATCGCATGGCGGCCCTGCCTCATTGCGGCACACCCCTCACTCGTTTCGTGGCCCCATGGGGGACTCCACCGAATGCCCCAGTGGCAGGGTTCGCATGGCGGCCCCGCCTCATTTCGGCACACACCCCGCACGCTTCGTGGCCCCATAGGGAGCTTCACTGCAGGCCTCATCGGCAGGCTTCGCATGCTGACGTCGCCTCCATTTCGGCACACCCCTCACAAGCCTCGCGACCCCATATAGAGATCCACCGAAGGCCCCAGTGGCAGGGTTCGCATGCCTTCCTCTACCTATTTTGACACACCCCTCACATGTTTCGTGGCCCATAGAGAGCTCCGCCCAAGGCCCCAGTGGCAGCGCCCGCATGCGTCCCCCAGCCCACCGCACACGTTTCGGGGCTTCCATCCGCGTTGCCCCGTGCTCCATCCCTCTCGCGGCGCGCTGCCTACGATGAGAAGGTGATATTCTACGTTGCTCGCAGCTCCACATGGTTGGGTCCTTCGCCAGGCTCATTTTCACAACGCGAAGGGGGCCTGGGATACTGACGCACCATTGGCGTTGCAGGGCCGATCTCCTCCTCAGGCCCGACGCCACGCCACTCCGCGCCAACCGCTCGGCGGAGTTTTCCCCCCTTACGGCGCCACGTCGGCGCCCGAAGCCCGCGCACGTGGGACACCCCGGCCGGCGATGCGGCGCCCCCGTCGCGAGGAGCCGGAGACAGGGCACGACGAAGAGCAGCGTCGACCTGCCCTGAGATCCTGACGCTGCGATTTTTTCACGACGGACGTTTTCGCTCAACTTTTTTTGTTTGTTTTCTCCCCTGCGCACTCCCCCTGACGTTTTCGCTCAACTTAGGGCCCTGGGACCCTGACAGATCGATCCGGCTCGAAGAATCACGCAGAGAGATAGGGTCCAGGGCTCTGGTGGCGATCTTCTGCTGCAACTTTGTCTGCAGCGTCGGATCTCAGGGTGCGTCAAGGACGGCGCACGAAGATCCCTTGATGTTGCAGGGCCGATCTCCTCGTCAGGCCCGACTCCACACCACGCCGCGCCCCGCTCGGCAGATACCCCCCGGGGCGCCACGTCGGCGTCCGAGCCCGCGCACGTTTGACGCCCCGGCTGGCGATGGGGCGCCCCCGTCGCGAGGAGCCAGAGACAGGGCACAAGGGGAACGAAGAACGACATAAACATAAAAACTCGGAGGTCCGCGCGGACTTCTCGGATCGGCGCTGAACACCCCGCCCTGGCGCGCGCCGCGCGCCAGGGGCGGCGCCAGAGGCGCCGCCAGGGGGGTCCAGCGAGGACCCGAGAAATCCGTGCGGACCTCAGAGTTTTTATGTTTATGTCATTCTTCGTTCCCCTCGTTCCCCTAGGCACGACGAAGCGCACCGTCCACCTGCGTCAAGGACGGCGCACGAAGATACACCAAAGGGGGGGGCACGACCCTGCAGGCGTCGGGATCCACCAAAAGGGGTGGGGGGACCCTGAAGGGGGGCACTAGTTAGATCCGCTGGTTCACCGAACTGCCGCAGACAGCTGCCCCCCGCATGCCCCACCTGTCCGCAACTGTCGGGAGCTGCCGGAAGCTGGGGGGCCTGTCTTGGGCGGCTCGGTGCAAGAACCGCGCGATTTCACGCACGCCCCGGGGCACACACGCGCACACCCACACACACACACACACACACACACACACTTTCTTGATTCGCGGGTCGAGAGCGAGCCTCTTCCGGTCGAAGCTAAGCGGGCCGCGCACAGCTTTGACACACCCACACACACACACACACACACACACACACACACACACACACACGCACGCGCCCCCTGCGGGATCCCGAAGGTGCTCTCGGGGGCGGGCAGAGGCGGGCAGAGCAGGGCGAGAAGCCAGAGAAAGAGGCGGCTGGAGCCGTCTCGGATCTGGGCCGCGGGCGCCCAGGCGCTGCTTTCGGGAGGGAGGCTCTGTGGACGCGTTCAACGCGTCGTCGCCTGTGCAGGCGCGAGTGGAGCAGTGGCCCGCGTAGTTCGGCGTGCTATGTCGAGGGGTGATGTTTCTCAGCCGTCCCTGGGTTCAGCTGCCGGTAAGGGCTCGCATTGGCTCATTGCGGGCGATGTCTCTGCCAGCGTAGTATGCGATGCACTAGAAACCACTACAGCAACACGTTCACGTGCAGCGAAAGTGGCCACAGGGCCATAGCAGGGCAGCGCGCGTCATCCAGCGAAGACCGGCCTGGCCGGGAAAAAACAGGGACAGAGCCAGGGTGCGGAAAAAGGCAAGACCGAGCGCAACCAGGCCTCCAGGACAACCGCCGGGACAGCCCTCGGAACAGCACCCGGGACAACCATCCAGAAACCATCGGGACAACCATCGGGACAACCATCGGGACAACAATCGGGACAACAATCGGGAAACCATCGGGACAAGCATGGAAACAACCATCGGGACAACCATCGGGACAACCATCGGGACAACCATCGGGACAAACATCGGGGCAACCAACGGAACAACCATCGGGACAACCATCGGGACCAACCATGGGGACAACCATCGGGACAACCGTCGGGACAATCATCGGGACAACCATCGGGACAACCATCGGGACAACCATCGGGAAAACCAACCATCGGGACAACCATCGGGACAACCATCGGGCCACACATCGGGACAACCAGGAGCCACCAGGAGCAACGGCGCGGACACGGGGTGACCCTTCTCAAACACGCACGGCACGAACAAAAACGAAACGATTTCATGGTTGAGGCACCTCCCCCTTCACTTCGGACTCACGGCGTCTTCAGCTCGGATGCCATCAGCAGAGCTCCGAACTGAGCGCCCGTCCTACAACAGGTTCGCATCGGAATCGAATTACCGCCTCATCCTCATGCTTCTGAATTGGTTCCTGCTTCGACGCCGTCAGAATAGGCTGTCCCCACACACGCCCGCGGGCTCCGAGAAGGCGCACGCGCGCGCGCTGGCAATTGACTGCGTCCACGGGGTGAGAAAATCGGACGGGGGGGCAGTGGGCGCAGGGCGAGACTGGCATCAACTCTTCTGGAGGGGCCCTGGGACACACAAATCCGCGGACCCCTTGTGGGTCTCTAGGCGTGTGACATTGTTTTTCCCCCATAAGCCCCCCCCCCCGGGACCCCAAACCGGCAATTTGACCCCCCCCCCGTCGGATCCGACCCGCCCCCGAACTCATCAGGGGCGGTCGGGGCCCCGCAGGCTCCGCCTGGAGCTCCAAGACAATTCGTAAAGCCTCCCAAGACACCCCCAAATCGCCGAATGATCGATCCAAGACGCCGCGATGACTCCCCAAGAGGCCTCCACGAGGCTTCCCAGAAAGCCCCCAAGATGCCGATATCGTCGAATTCCCATGGGGATTGTACACTTTTCGTATACACGCCTTTTCGCCCTTCGCGGCGCGGGCGAACACCCGCGAGGCACCCAAAACCGCTCCAAGACAGCCCAAAATGTTCCCAAGATTCCCTCAATACTGCCCAAGAGAGCCCCAAGGCGGCCCCAGCGGCGCCCAAGACGGCACTCAAGCGCTCCAAGACGGCGTCAGGAAAAGGCCACAAGTGGCTGCCAGGAAGCCCAGAAGCCTCCAAAAGGCACACAAAAGGCCCAAAATGTCTCCGAGAGGCTGAAAAGAAGCTCTGGAACGGCGTCCAGGAGCCTTCAAAACTGACGCCCAGAGGCTCGCGGGAACCCTCCCCGCGAGATTCCTACGGACGTTCCCGATGCTTCATACTCACAACTCAGGCAGGGCGGCGGGATGGACCGAAGGCTGCGAGACACTGTCGCGGAGTTCGACCGCACCGACAACGTCATACCCGGCAACTCGACTCACCGCCTTTATACCACCTGCATAAGATTTGCCCCCCCTTGGCCTCCAAACCGAAACATCGACAAACTCCCTTCCTTTGCATCACCCCCTCCTCTCCCTGTCCCTCCTGACGGCACCGCGCACTCGCGCGCTGCTACAAGCGCTGCCACGGGTCTCACGCGCAGGCTTTGCACTTCAGCGTGCGGTTTCGGTGGGCACGCGCGAAATGCGGTCCACCCGCGAACTGAGATTGCGGGAGCTTCCTCTTGCAAGCGCCGAAGCACTCGCCCGCTCGCGAACGCCGAGCCGCGAAGCCGACGACAATGCACTCCGCGCGTGAAACTTGATTGTTCCTCGTGAAGTGGTCACTCTCTTGCCTGTCGCTGATGTGATGCTGCCGAGCGAACTGCTTCGTGCACGCTGTACACGTCAACAGAGCCTTTTCAACCGCTTCGCCGCCTTGGCAACTCCCTTCGCGCTGACTCCTCCTGGCGACGCTGTGCGCACACCACCCTTTTTGTTTTCGTCGCCCGGTGGCTTTTTCACTTGATTCCTACTCAAACGGCCAACCTCCCAGAAAGACACCCCGCAACCGGGCGCACAGCACGTCAGCGGCTCCGCTTCCACCTCTGCTTTCTATTGTCGATTCTCTGCTTCGCAATGCCTCCGCAGCACCACCTTCTCTCGATCCTCCGCGCACTTCCGACGCAACCTCTGCCCCGCTGCGTTGAGTTTCTTTTGAGCCCCCCGACATATCCGCCTGTTCGTCGCACAGCGACAGGCACTTATCGTTCGTACATCGCACAGTGCCCACGCTCTCTGTCCACTTCGCGTCGCCGCTCCTCGACTTCTGCTGGGCTTGGACATGGCTGCACTTCGCGCAGCACATTGTCCGAATCCATTTCGTCTCCCGTCTCCCTCTCGTCGACCGCGCCGTCCGCTTTCCGACGGGCACAATTTCGAGTCGCCTCGTCACCCCCCGCTCTTTGTTGCCCACCCTGTGCACGTTGTGCACCATTTCGTCCGCGTGTTCATCTCTTCTGCGCACTCCTCGCAGAACGCCGGCCGATCCTTCCTCTGGAACGCATACTTCGTGCATGCCTCTACAAGCAACCTCCGCCGGCGGCGCTCGCACTGGTCTCGCGGCATCAGTTCCGCCTCCCACGCATCCCAATCCACGCTCTCCTCTCGTAGCACCTGCAATAGTTTTTTGTTGCGCGCCCGCCATCTCACCTGCGTTGTAAGGTGTCCTATCAAAAAGGCCAGAAGATCAGCAGGTTCTCTCGCCTGCGCACGCGCGTGATGGCAACATAACTTGACATCCAACTCACGCCGCGCCCTCTTTCAAGGTCCGCTATCACTGCCCCCATTGTCTGGCCTTGCGCAGAGTGCGCCGTCACTGCCAAAGCCAGGGTTATCATAAACTGGGTGCCTTTCACACTCAACACTGGATGTTTCCTATACCCGCCCAAGAACCAATTCCGACCTTTCGATGGGAAGATCGGATACAGACCCAGCCCCCACCCTGGCAGGTGCCACTCCTTCGTGTGGAATACCAGAAACGCGAACCGAAAATACCAAGAGTCCAGCCCAAGAGAGCTCGAAGAGGCCGCACTGACAACCCGAGGGAGACCCGAATGCCCGGGAAAGCGACTCAAAATAGTGAGTCTCCAGTGCCCGAAAAAGAATGTCCCGACATCCCCTACGAGATTCTGAGTTGGCACCCATACCGAACCAAAGGGTCGGCGGATGCGGCGTAAGCCTGAAGAATAAACAGACACAAACAACAGGATCCCCCATATCTTCGTATATTTTCTGGGCTCCCGTCTTCCCCCCTCTGTGCGTTTTCCCCTCCTGATCTTCCCCATCTGAGGGGCAACGTCAGGGCGGGGCCGGCTCATGGGGGGGGGAGCATCGAGCAGGAATCGGCGGTACATCGTCGATGGATCGGCGACCGGCCGCCGAGAGCGACTCCGCACGTTCCTGGGCGGGGAGGGCTATCAGGCAATCGGCGATCAGTAAGCGATTGCGGGTCAATGCTTTCCCCCCCTGAGCCTACCGCCCGCCGGCATTGCCTCTGGAACTGCCTGAGAAGATTTGGGGGGGCAATCGGCGCAAGGTTTGACTGTCCTCTCCTCCTCTCCCTCCCTCCCTCCCTGCCTCCCTCCCTCACTGGCAATATACTGGGATCGGAGCCTGCGTAAAACAGGTCCTCCTCCCTCGAGCCTCGCACCCTCCTTATCTCCCTCCCTTCCCTCCCTCCCTCTCTCCCTCATCCTCCTCCTCCTCCTCCTCCTCCTCCTCCTCCTCCTCCTCCTCCTCCTCCTCCTCCTCCTCCTCTTCATCATCATCGTCCTACTACGCCTCCTCCTTTTCCTCCTCCTCCTCCTCCTCCTCCTGATCCTCTTCCTCGACATCCTCAGCCTGCTCCTTTTCCTCATCCTGGTCCTCCAGTTCCTCCTCCTCCTCCTCGTCCGCCTCCTCCTCCTCCTCCCCCTCCTCCTCCTGCTCTTCCTCCTCCGCCTCCTCTTCCTCATCCTCCTCCTCCTCGACTTCGAATTCGACTTCGAGCGATGCCAGAGAGGAGTCCTGGGCAGCCCGCGGGCCGCCCGTGCGAGCAGCGTCACCACTGCTCGCGGCCTGGCACCGGGGGCGGTTCTCCTCCTCTTCATCCTCCTCTTGTCTGGCTACCTACCAGACCACCCCAACCCAAGCCGAAGACCTGAGTTTCGGGTTGGGGGCGGCACGGGTTCCAGATGTGTTTTTGTCAATGCTCCCCGACCCCCCACACTGGAAATGGAGGGCAACTCGAGGCCTTCGTGATGGGTTGGGGTGGCTTGGTGGGTGGTGAATTTCCTACTCCTTGCTGCAGTTGTCCAAAAACATGCGTGCTTATCGAATGCAAGCTCAACGCGCCTAAGCAAAAAAACAAGTGAGCAAACCGCAAACATGATATCGTCCTCCCCCTGAAGAAGACGATAGCTAACAAACACAATCCCCCCTCCCCCCGCCCCGAAACACACCACAACACAGACAAACTCACAACAGAACGGCCATGAGCATAAAGTTTGCAGGCTCGCGTGGACCATCGAACACGAAAACCTGTGGTAAGGTCACTTCTGCACCTGTTATCCTTATTCGATCCTTTTTGTTGCCTGCACCCGCCTCCTCCTCCTCCTCCTCCTCCTCCTCCTCCTCGCCCTCGTCCTCCTCCTCCTCCTCCTCCTCCTCCTCCTCCTCCTCCTCCTCCGCCTCCTCACCCTCCTCCTCCTCCGCCTCCTCCTCCTCCGCCTCCTCCTCCGCCTCTTGGACCACCCCCCTCCTGCGTCAAGGGCTCGCTGCGTCAGTCCCCCCCCCGAGCCCACTCCCGTCCCAGGCGGCCCTCGGGGCCAGCGCTCGGGCCCCCGGGCGCCCTCGGGAGCGAGCCCCGCACGCCCGCGGAGCCCCCTCGGCGAGGCGCAGCCGCTGCAGAGCACCCCGCGGCTGGCAGGCACCGCCGATCGGCGACACGCAAGAGCGACCCTGGGCAGCGCGCACAAGGGGGTGGGGGGAGGGGGGAGGGCTTCTTAGAAGGAGGCTGCTTCTCAGAAGGCGCCGGCCTTACACCTATAGAGAAGGCCCGCGCCTTCTAGGAAGCGGGGGTGCTTCTGGGAAGCCTTCCCCACCCCCCCCCCACCCCCCTCTGCGCGTGGCTGAGACCCTGGGCAGGAGTGACCTTAGGTGCGCGGAACAGGGGGTGCGTGGCCAGATCCAAGCACGCAAGCAGCCGCGAAAGCCTCGCGCTCAGCAATCGGGGGGGGCACCCCGTTGAGCCCGCGCCAAAGGTCACTCCAGCGAAGGGTCACTCTTAGGCGTAGTCGAGCCGAGGACCCACGGAAACGTCCAGTCAGCAGCCCCGAGCCTGAGCCTATCCTTAGGTCGTGCGTGTCCTCCTACAAGCGGATTTCGGACGAAACATTCGAAATACCAGAACGTCCCCAGACTATTTTTGACTATTTTAGAAGATTCCCCCTGTAGAGGGACAGGCCCGACTCAAGCCGATCCCATCCTGCATCCCTGGGCCTTCTTGAAAAGCCCTTGCCCTGAGGTGATGTTGAAAACGCTGGGGGTGTTTCTTGTCGCTTCTGGGATGGACTCCGTTTGGGGTCCGTTTGCTCTCCTCCTTTGGGGAGATTCTCGTTCGCGCCATTCTCGGTCCGGTTCTGGTCTGCACTGCGGTTGCGTTTCTGGCTTGGGCTGCCGCTGCTTCTTCCGTGTTGGTTGGCCGAGAAGCCCGAAAGGCTGCCAAAACGGGGAGGCAAAAACGCCACCCCTCGCGCTCAATCTCGACTAGACCCGTGCCTCCCCCCCCTCCCCGGGGCGGCGGCCGCCCCCGCGTCGACTCCGCGCCGAATCCGCGTCGAATCCGCGTCGAGCCCACGCCGAATCCGCGCCGAACCCACGCACGTCGGAGCATGCGAGAGGCCCCCCAAACACGCAGAGTAGCCGCGAGGAGCTGTGGCAGCCTCCCCCGCCTCGCGCCGCGCCTCGCCCCCCCCCCGCCACGCAAGCCACGCGGGGCACGTCCAACCCAGCCACAAGCTGGGCAAGACGAACTCAGGAGGACGAGTATGATTTCGGGTGACGATAAGTCGAGAACCTCCGAGATCTGGCGGCTTTGGAAGATGTCTCGGGCGCCGCGGCCTTCTCAGAGCGTTCCGGAACGCTCTGCGAGCGTTCCGGAACGCCCTGGAACAGATTCATCCTCGTCCTGGCCCCGTCCGACTCGGTCAGGCCAGATATGGCCCACCTTGGCATCCCCCCAGCGTCGGCGATGAGTCAGCGGCGTCGATGCGAAGCAAATCGGGCTCCACATCGAGCCGCATCGGCGATACATCGGCGATGTGACGCGATCCTCCGACCCCATCTGTTCTGACTGCATCTAGGAAGCCTCGATCCCCCTCCTCCTCCTCCTCCTCCTCCTCCTCCTCCTCCTCCTCCGTTTACTCCTCCCTTCCTCCTTACTCCTCCTCCCTCTCCTCCTCCTCCTCCTCCTCCTCCTCCTCCTCCTCCTCCTCCTCTCTTCTTTTACTCCTCCTTTTTCTCCTCCTCCCTCTCCTCCTCCTCCTCTCATCATCCTCCTCCTCCTCCTCCTCCTCCTCCTCCTCTCCTCTCCTCCTCCTCCTCCTCCTCCTCCTCCTCTCCTCCCTCCTTTTCCTCTCCTTTTCCTCTCCTTTTTCCTCCTCCTTACTCTCCTCCTCCTCCTCCTCTCCTCCTCCTCCTCCTCCTCCTCGTACTCCTCCTCCTCCTCCTCCTCCTTCTCCTCCTCCCTCCTCCTCCTCTCCTCCTCCTCCTCCTCCTCCTCCTTTCTCCTCCTCCTCCTCCGCGGGCACCTTGGACCCGCCGCGAGGAGCCGCGGCGGCCTCCTCGCACCGCGCCTCCCGCGAGCCGGCCGCGGCCGCCAGCCCCGCGGCGGCCGCCACCGCCGCCAGCGCCGCGTGGCCGACCGCGTCGGGGCGGCGGGGCCGCTCTGGGGGCCGGTCGGTGTTTCTTGCACGGGGAGGCGCAGGACTCGGGGCTCGAACGCATCAACAACAACAACAACAACAACAACAACAACAACAACAACAACAACAACAACAATCATTTTACCCGAACGCTCAGTGTTCTCCCCAGTGCCAGGGTTTTCATGCGACGCCAGCCAATACCCCCACTTCGTGGGGGGGCAATGCAAGCTCTACCAAACATCCACACGACTCTCGGGAACCACCCACACCCAGCTTCCCGCCCTATGACGTCAGGACACTTCACTTCGTGGCGCGCGGACGATCGTGGATACTACACTGGCGTGGAGTACACACCCGCAGAGGTTAATCACTTGTTTGGGCCCCGCATGTGCCCCGCATCGTGCATTTGTTGCGCATGATATGAGAGCAAGACAGAGAGAGAGAGAGAGCAAGACAGAGAGACAGAGAGAGAGAGAGAGAGAGAGAGCAAGACAGAGAGCCAGAGGAGAGCTACGGTGCGATTCGTGTGATTTTATGATGCGCGGTGCTAAAATTCTTAAAAACCCAATGATTTTTGGAGATTTCGGCGTGCGCGCGCGAAGAAAAAACGAATGTGTCCCGCATGGTATTATTTGACAGGGATGATGGCCCTGGCAGGTGCGCAAACGTTGTCGCAGAAGTTCGAAAAAGTTGCTCGCAAAAGCCCGTTTGACAGAATTGTTTAAAAAGTGTTGGTTTTCCTACGAATCCGCAAGAGCGCGCGGAAGAACATTTTGACAATTTTTTCTTAAAAAACCATTGGGTTTTTGATGTTTTTATGTTAAAATCGCTACGAAACCTAAGGTTTTGGAAGGATTTCGTCTTGCGCGCACGAATGTCCACTTTACCTTATTTTTTGCAAGAGATTCTTGCAATTTGATCAAGTAAGAACAAGAATTTTCATTTTATAGTGTTTTTTGCAAGGGAAAACGGAGTACAACAAAACAACCGGATCCGGTAATAATTCACTTTTCTGAAGCTTTCGCTAAAAAATGATGAAAATGTAGCTGCGGCCTAGGTTTTGGAGGGGGGTCGCGCACCAGGGGTCCCAACAATAATTATTCTTTAGAAGTAATAATGTTCAACAACAACAACAACAACAACAACAACAACAACAACAACAACACAACAACAACAACAACAACAACAACAACAACAACAACAGCAACAACAACAACAACACCAACACCAACACCAACAACACCAACAACAACAACATCATCATCATCATCATCATCATCATCATCATCATCATCATCATCAGCATCATCATCATCATCATCATCATCATCATCATCATCATCATCATCATCATCATCATCATCATCATCATCATAATCATCATCATCATCATCATTATTATCAGCATCAGCATCAGCATCAGCATCATCAGCAGCAGCATCATCAGCATCATCATCATCATCATCATCAGCGGCAACATAATCAGCATCATCATCGGCAGCAGCATCGTCAGCATCATAAGCATTATCATAGTCAAAAAAACATTATCATCATCATCATCATCAGCATCATCATCATCATCGGCATAATCATCAGCAGCATCATGATCATAAGCATCATCAGCAGCACGATCGTCAGCATCAGCAACAGCAGTTTCATCATCATCATCATCATCATCATCATCATCATCAACATCAGCATCAACATCATCAGCATCAACATTAGAGCAACAGCATCATCGAAGTCATCATCAGAATCAGCATCATCAGCAGCATCATCATCATCAGCATCATCAGCAACATCATCAGCATCACCATTATCATCATCAGCAGCATCAGCAGCAGCATCATAATAATCATCATCCTAAGCATCATCAGCAGCAAAATCATCATTGTCGTCATGATCACCATCATCATCATCAACATGAACAGCAGCATCGTCAGCACCATCATCAATACCATCATCAAAATCAACATCAACATTGTCACCATCACCATCAGCGACAGTATCATCGACGTCATCATCGTCATCATCAGCATCATCATGAGCATCATCAGCAGCAACACCATCAGCATGATCATCAGCACAAATCTACAGCATCATCGTCGGCGTCGACGTAATCATCATCATCGACATCATCGTCATCATCATCATCATCATCATCGTCATCGTCAGCATCATCATCATCGTCGTCGACGTCGTCATTATGATGATAATCATCCTCATCCTCATCATCATCATCATCATCATCATCATCATGATCATCATCCCCGTCATCATCATCATCATCATCATCATCATCAGCGACAGCATCATCGAAGTCAGCATTACCAGCCTTGTCGACGTCGTCATCATCATCAGCATCGGCATCAGCATCAATATAATCAGAAGCACCAGCATCATCACCATCATCGTCGGCGGCATCGCCATCACCATCATCATCAGCATCAGCACAATCATCATGATCATCATCGTCATCGTAATCGTCATCGTGGTCGGCGTCACAATGACCATCAACATCATCATTGTCATCAGCATCATCAGACGCAGCATCAACATCATTTTCGCCGAAGACACCGTTATTAACATCAACAGCAGCAGCATCATCAACATCATCATCAGCATCACCATCAACAGCATCAGCGGTATCATCAACGTAATCGACGTCATCAACATCATTATCATCATCACCCTCAATATCAGCACCATCAGCATCCTCGTCAAGGACAGCATCAGCATCATCATCATTATCAGCTGCATCCTCACAATCAACAGCATCGTCATCAGCATCATCATCGATGACGTAATCCTCATGATCGGCGTCATGATCATCAGCACCATCAACAAAAACATCATCAGCACCATCAGGGTCGTCATCGAGGTCAACATCGGCATCAGCATCATCAGCATTATCATCATAAACAACAGCATCATCATCATGATCATCATCAGCATTATCATCGCCGGCGACGTGATCATCATGAACATCGTCATCATCAGCATCAGCATCTGCATCATCAACATCACTAGCATCGTCGTCAAGGTCAACATCACCATCACAATCAACATCGTCAACAGCATCGTCATCATCAGCATCATCGTCATCATCATCGTCGGCGACGTCATCCTCATGAACAGCGTCATCATCAGCATCCTCAGCATCATCGACATCGTCAGCACCGTCAGCATCGTCGTCGAGGTCAGCATCTTCATCACCATCATCTGCGTCGGCATCAGCATCGTCATCATCAACAGCACCAGCATCGTCGTCATCATCGTCGCCAGAATGCTAATAATCATCATCATCATCATCATCATCATCATCATCATCATCATCCTCATCATCATCATCAGCATCATCATCGGCATCATCATCATCATCATCATCATCATCATCATCAGCATAATCATCATCATCGTCCGCACCGTCGTCGGAGGCGCAGCATAATCATCAACGGCATCATCGGAAGCATCGTCATGATCGACTAGGTCATCACATCATCAACTGCATCGTCATCACCAGCGTAATCGTCGTCGGCATCAGCATCAACAGCATCAACATCGTCAGCGGCGTCGTCATCATCACCATCATCATCACCATCATCAGCATCATCGTCCTCGTCGACGTCATCATCAGAATCATAATCATAATCAGCAGCATCATCATAATCAACGGCAAAACACAACATCATCAGCATCATCAGCATCATCATCAGCAGCAGCGTCGGCATCGTCGTCGACGAGGGCATCATCGTCGTCGTCGACGTCATCCTAGTCATCAGCAACAGCAAGGTTGTCATCATCATCCTCAGAATCGTCGTCGACATCATCATCTGCAGCATCGTAGTCATCATTATCATCATCATCATCAGCCTCATCATCATCATCATCATCATCATCATCATCATCAGCATCATCATCATCATCATCATCATCATCATCATCCTCGTCAGCATCATCATCACCATCAACAACAGAAGCATCATCATCGTCATCGTCGACGTCAGCATCAGAATCATCAACATCATGAACATCGTTGAGGTCAACGTCATCACCACCATCAACATAATCATCGACAGCAACATCATCCTCATCATCGGTAGTATCACCACCACCACCACCATCATCGTCATCATATCATCATCGTCGTCGTCGACGTCACCATCATCACTAACAACAACGCACTCGTCATGATCGCAGGCGACGTCATCCTCATCATCAACAGCATCATCATCGTCGTCGGCGTAGTCATAATCATAATCGTCTTCATCATCATCAGCAGCATAAGGATCATCAGCAGCATCATCAGCATCATCGCCGTCGTCGGCGTGCTCATCATCATCATCATCATCATCATCATCATCATCATCATCATCATCATCAATTGCATCATCACCATCGTCATCATCATTGTCATCGACGCCATCATCAACAACAGAGGCATAAACAACTGCAAAGTCACCATGACCATCGTCGCCGATTTCACCATCATCAAGGTCATGATCATCATCATCATACACGCCACCATCAACGGCGTAGCCGACGTCGTCGGCACCCTTCTCATCATCACCATCAGTAGCAACAGCAGCAGCATCGTCATAATCATCATACTCATCATCACAACCATCATCACCACCACCATCACTATCACCATCACCACCATCGTCCTCGTCGACGCCGTCCCCGTCTCAGCAGGGCTTGCCCGGGACCCGCCCGACCCGCCGCCGCCACGCCGCCGCCCTCCCCCCCGCCCTCTCCGCTCGGGGCGGGCGAGACCTCGGAGGGCAACCGCAGGAGGGCGCGCTGGCACATCGGCCGCGCGCGCGCTGGCCCTCGCCCGGCGGCGGCAACGCTCACGTTCGGGAAGGCGCAAGGGCGGCGGGGCCGAAACCCAGGGGCAGGTACGCGGCAGGGGCCGCACCGCGCCCCAGCATTCCCCGATCCCGCCCCAGCACCCGAGCAGATCCGAGAAAAGCACGCCGGCGTGCAAAGTCGCGACCCGAGCCCCGAGTGGGCCCCATCTCCCTGCGGCACACTGCCCAGGCCAGCTTCGCCGTGACCGGGGAGATCGTCGAAGCGACCGCTGCGCTGAGGAGTCAACTGGGCAGCTTCCCAACTGAAGGGAAAGGGGGCTCCACCATGCCGAGCACCAGCCGTGAAGGCAACGAGACAGAGCCAGAGTTAGGTCTGGCCTGTCCCCCTACAGGGGGATTTTGGGCGAAAAAAACACATTGACAAAACATGATCCTTAGACTATTTTTACGATATTTGAACGTTCCTTTTGTAAAGGGACAGGCCCGATTTAACAATACATAAAAGAAGAACCATAGGAGAACGAGTGGGCAGCGCGGTCGCCGGAACGGCCGCTCGGCTCGTCTGCCCCCTCGTGCGCAGCACCTGCCCGTGGTCGGCGGGCGAGGTGGCCACAACCAGCGGTCGGGCCGGCCTGGCGGCGGGACGCGTCAGACGAGGGCAGCAGAACCAACCAACGTTTAAGTCGGGCCTGCCCTCTACAGGAGGAAGTTTCCTGATTGTGAAAAATAATCTGGGGACGATGTTCTGACTATTTGGAAATATGTTTTGAGTATGTGTGGGGTATGTTTCATTTTTCCTCCAAAATCCGCCTGTAGGGGGACATGCCCACCCTAACCCTACGTTGCCCATCGAGCGGAAGAGAAGAAGGTAGGAACATGTGATAGGAAGGCGTTGAAAGTAGATTGGGTTCCGTCCGCCTCCCTGGGAGGACGGAAAAGGTAACGCCATTCGATCATTGGAGCAGGAGGCCGCTCATGAAGTAGATTGGGATCTGGGACTCCAAGAACACCTACGTTCGGCGACCGATGGGTACTGGTGGGCAGCAGAACCGCCCTGACAACAACCCACAACTGGGCTGCTCGGGAGGCTACGTTCGGTTGGTCTGCCCGCCCGCGCAGAACTTGCTGTTTCGATCGGCGGCGAGCTGGGTCCACAGAAGGCGGTCGGTCAGCGGCGGGGTGCGTCGGAAGCGAACTCGGGCACAGGGGGAGAGGAGGTGGGGGAGGAGGAGGAGGAGGAGGAGGAGGAGGAGGAGGAGGAGGAGGAGGGGAGGAGTACAGTACAGTGCTCGATAGACATTGCTACGCCACCCAGTTCATCATGTCGCCTAACAAGGCAACCATGCTGCTGCCGCAACACCTGACTTTCTGCTGATACTGCAGCACAAACAACAGCTGCTGGAAAAAAGACACAAACGAGCAAGTACAAGCAACGACACAATAATGAATACAACGCGCAAGTGTGCTGATGTCACAACACGAAAAATAATCAGAAGCAACTGCATAGAATACACAAGCAAGAGAAGATTGGAAGGCGCGGGCAGCAGGCTTATGGCCTGCAGGAAGAGGCCCAGCACGAGGGCGTGGCCGTAGGGACTACTCACTCACTGTTTGCCTCCCCTGCGCTTCCCACCCAGCTGACGGGCCATGTTGTCGCGAGGGGCTCGGTTCATCTTCACGTCTCCTCCCATTCCTCTCAACTGATCAACTGCTCGACTGGAAACCAGAGCCCTGGGATCTGCATCATCTCTGACGGGACCTCCACGGGGCTGATCATGAGGCCTTTCACTGGGGTGTTGGGATCCTCGGGGTCTTCCTTGAGCTTCGCTTCGAGCTCGGCCGCGACCCCGTCCTCGTAGGGCAGGAGCATGTTGCCGTGCAGCGCGTACGTAATGCGACTCTTCTGAGAGACCCCTGGCTTGTCGAAGGTGGGGAGCGCCACGAGCTCTCGAATCCATCATGCCATCTGTACTGGAACCGAGCGCCCCATCATTAGCGCAAGCCTTTTGCAGCCTACTGCGACCGCTTTCATCCGCGGCGAAGTATCCTTGAAGCTGTAAGTCTCGATAACGGCTAGAAGTGCGAAAAGGGCTTGGGACGCGGGGCCTGCGAGCTCCTGCTTGCCTTTGGCCTTCTCCTGCTTGGTGCGCTTGAGGTAGTCCTGGAATGAGTTGTTGATGGCCTCGATGGCCGCTGACTTGCGATCGATGATCGCAGTGGAGAAGGCTGCGTTCTCGAGGCTCCTGACTCTGGCCTCGAGCTGGATCAGCAGGGCGTCCCTGGTCGAGTTAGGAGGGGAGGAGGAGGAGGAGGAGGAGGAGGAGGAGGAGGAGGAGGAGGAGGAGGAGGAGGAGGAGAAGGAGGAGGAGGAGGAGGAGGAGGAGGAGGGGGGGGGGAGGAGGAGGAGGGGGAGGAGGAGGAGGGAGGAGGAGGAGGAGGAGGAGGAGGATAAAAAGGAAGAGGAGGAGGAGGAGGAGGAGGAGGAGGAGGGAGGAGGAGGAGGAGGAGGAGGAGGAGGAGGAGGAGGAGGAGGAGGGGGAGGAGGAGGAGGAGGAGGAGGAGGAGGAGGAGGAGGGGGAGGGGGAGGAGGGGGAGGAGGAGGAGGAGGAGGAGGAGGTGGAGGAGGAGGAGACATGGTACGCATGTGTTTTACACACTCGACGAAAAAACTCGGGGCACATCAGCTCTGCAATCGATCCCCTACTCGTCGCTGCACCGACCTTGCAGACGTGCTGCAGCGGATTGCTGCGTGAATTTCTGTCAATGCAAGACCCGAAACGGCGAGCGAAAAACGAAGTGAATCACCCGTGGATGTTTTGTGGTCTTCACTCCTCGCCCCCAAATATCAGCACAACATCTTCCCTTCGAAATCTGGAACGATACTATCCAGGACAATCCGGGCCCATCCCAGTGTCTTCTGAACGGAATCCGGTCTGCGATGTTGGCGCCGTGGTACAGTGGAGGCCAGCCCACAAGAAACCTTTCGCGAGAAACCCAACCCTGAGACCCCAGGACGCCCGTTGCTCTCCGCTGTGGGAGCGTCACGCCCTCCACGGCCAGAACCATCGAAGCCCAAGAAGCCCAGGGCACCCCGGAGGCACGTGGGGCGCCTCTTGGCACGGCCCCCCCCCCGTGCTCGACGGGCGCTCGACACTGCCGGCCCTGGGCACGGGCACGCCGCGAGAGCTGCCCGCGCACGGCACGCGAAACGTGCCGTCGCTCGGACGTCTATTTCCCGTGCACCTTTTCGGTTTCGCACGTGTTTTCGTTTGCTCGACGGTCCAGGATGGTCCTCGATGGTTCTCGCCGAGAAAAAAAGGCACGCGTCCGAGCGATGCCAAAAGGAAAGAGGGCCGCGGAGCCGCCCGGTGCTGTGGCGACAGCAGGCGGGGCGGGCCTCCCCCATCGGGAGGCTCGGGAGGCCCCCCCCTGCCTTCCGAGGAGCCGTCCCCTCGGATCGCCGTGGGTGCTGATAGGGGGTTGTCGTTGGGTCGGGCATGTCCCCCTAGAGGCGGATTTGGGACGACGAACCAAAGACAGTCGAAAAGATGTTCCAAAATTGACAAAAATAGTAGGCAGCCAGGCTATTTCTGACTCTTTTTGAATTCTCCTCCTGCAGGGGGGGGGACGCGCCCAGTTTCAGGCTAGCGGTGGGCGCTGAGGTGGGATGCGCCTGGCCCAGCCCAGCCTGTCCCCGTTCCAAAAGAAGCCGCCCCCTCGGATCGCCGTCGGCGTTGCTCAGGGGGGGCCGCGATCTCCCGTGTGCCCGTGCGCCTCTGCCTGCCCTCGCCCCCCTCCCCGGCAGGAGCGAAGGAGCCGCGGAGCGGCGCCGTGCCGCGAACGCGACCGCGGCGCCGACCGAGGGCGCGGGCGGGCGCGCCCGAGTCCCCAGGCCTTCGCCCCCCGCACACCCCGAGGGCGAGGAGAAGACACCGCCGCCCGCGGCCGCCCCGAGGCCCGCCCTCAAGCCTCGCTCGGCCGATCTCCGCTCCCACCGGCGTGGCCTGGGCGCCCCCCGCCAGCGGAGCCCTCTGCGGCAGGCGTCGTGCCCACCGCGGGGGTCGTTCAGCCTCGAACGATCGGCCGCTTCCGATACGGTACACCTTGGCGGCGCGCAGAGGGGGCAAGGCTTATCGGGAGGAGGCCGCTTCTTAGAAGGCGCCGGCCCTGTATCTTTCGAGAAGGCCCGCGCCTGCTGAGAAGCAGGGGTGCTTCTGAGAGGCCTTCCCCCCCCCATGACCCCCTCTGCGCGTGGCCGAGCATCGTTCAACATCGGCCGAGTCTGGGTCGCCGGCGGCATTCAACGTTGAACGCCAGCGACAGGGTCGCCGCCTGTTGGCACGACGCGGACCTACCGTAGGGCACACAAAAGAGGCATAAGCATACACTCTTGGAGCACCGAGCGGGGTTCTTGGATCAGCGCTGGCCCCCCCCCCGGCGGTGCCTCCCAGCGCCGACGCAAGAGATCCGCGCGGAGCTCCAAAAGTGCTCCTCCGAGGAGCAGCAGGCTGCGACGGACTTCGCTCGCGTTCGCGTCGTCTCATTCATCGGCGGCGAGCGAGGGGGGCAAGTGAGAAGCGGCGGGCCTTCTCAGAAGGCTCGGAAGTCCCGCGGCCTCCTGAGCAGTTCTCTGAGCCGCCCCCGAAGAGACAAAACAAAAAAAAACGAAAAGCTAGGCGCGAGGGCATCCGGGCCTCCGAGAAGTCCCGCCGCCTTCCCCAGAGGCCTTCTCCTCCTCTCCCCCCCTCGCTCGCCGCCGATTGGTCAAGGGCTCCCGGGCTCCCAAGTTCGCTCCTCGCGCTGCGCGAAGCGCGAATGACTTCGCGCCCTCGTGCCGCCCCCCCCGGGGGAGAAGAGGAGGACGAGGAGAAATCGGAGCCGAACCGCTCGCCGCCGAAGTCGGCGCCCCCGAGGGGCCCTCGGTCTCGCGCTGGCCCCGCCTGGGCTGCATTAGCGGCGGCCCCGCCGCGGCGAAGGCCTTCCCCCCACCCCCCCACCCCTGGGTTCTGGCGCCTCCCGTCCTCCTCCGCCTCCTCCTCCGAGCCTCCTCCTCCTCCAGCAACTCTGGGCGCAGGGTGGTGCGAGCATCCCTCCACCCCACGGCGCTCGAGCGGCCAGTTTTCCAAGGCAAGAGCGCGGGGGATTCGCAGGTTCGCCCAGACGGGTGGCAATGGGGGAGGGGGACCTGAAAATAGAGGCCGAAGGAAGGGGCCCCAGAGGGGCACTTTAGGGCCCCTTTTTTGGTCCCCTGCCAGCTCCAAACGGAGCCCTCAAGTGCCCCTCTGGGGCCCTTTTCTTCACCCCCCACGTTGGAGCCCCCTAATTACCACCCGCCCGAATCGCAGGAGGGCGGAACTCCCGCCGCCGCAGTGTGTGCCGCGCTCTCACGCGAGCAGCTCCTGTGCAAGCACCCTGAGAGCGCCGAACGAGTTCCCGCTGCCATGCACGAAGCACACGGCCTGGCCAGTGATCGCGTTCGTGAAAGACTTCGTGCCCGAAGAGGTTGTTACTGTGACGGGGATGCTCCCGTCCAGCTTCATGTTGTTCAGGGAGAGCACCAGGACACCAGCGTAGTCGAGAGCCACCTTGTCAGGGTTGTGGAGGAAGTACTCGTTGACCAGGCGGTTCTCCGAGTCGGACCAGAAGTACATGTCGGCAAACATGTCCGAGATATCCCCGATGGGGCCCATGATGAAAGCCGAGCTCGCGTACTGGTACTTGGGCGGAGTGGTGCAGTACCCGACCGTCGTATTGGTACAGTCGGCGTACGTGGTGGCAAAGGTGGGGTCGACGGCAAAAGACGACAGGAAGCCGGACATGGTCGCCGTGATGGCGGGGTACTGGTCGTAACGCCATGCAATCTCCTCGGGCCAAGGGCTCACCTCAGCAGCCAAGACAATGGTCTGGGTTCCACCGCTGGCGGTGATGATCTCGTTGTACTTGTAGGAGATCGTGTTCTCGTCGCAGCCGGCATACAGGGTCTCGCCGCTGGCATGAAGGACGACGATCTTCTCGGTGTTGCGGGTCGCGAGGTAGTCAATCCACGTCTTCACGGCCAAGAACCTCAGCCTCTGCCAGCCCCAGACAGTCGTAGCTCCGGACGGGTTCACCATGCCGTTGAGGTGCCTCACCGTCTCGCCTCCGACGCCCGTCATGCGGTACTCCGTGGGCGGCATGGCCGGCTTCTTGTTCTCCTTGATCAGCACCCTGCCCATCGCTACATTGGGCGGGAAACCGTCCAGCTCGCGCTGAGTCTCGAGAGAGTCTGGAGCCACGTAGAGCTCGTACTTCTCCTCGATCGGGTGGTCCTGGACAGAGCCCACGTCCCTGTTCGACGGCCTGTTGAAGACGGCCTCCCAGGGGCTCGGCAGGATCTCCTCCGCCCAGGCGAGCACCTCCTCCGCGAGCTCGGTCGTCAGAGCCTCGCCTGAAGGGGGCGCCCACTGCACCGCCCTTGCACCCGGGCGGGCCGGCACCGCCCTGGGCCCTGGGTCGGCGACTGCGCCTGCCTGGCTTCCCTCAGATCCTGGCGTTGCAATTTTTTCACAACGGGCGCTCTCGCTCAACTTCGGGCCCTGGGACACTCACAGATCGATCCGGCTCGAGAAATGACGCAGAAAGATGGGGTCCGGGGCTTCCGTGGTGACTCGTTGCGATGTTGCAATGTTCTTGCAACGTCGGATCTCAGGGTTAACCAGAGATGCACGTGCACCGATCCCGAGCCTAGGGTGGGCCTGGCCAGGATCGGCGTGGGGTGCACAGTTGGCGGCCCCCGATCTCCCTCCCCACGCACGCGGGCAGCGCCCAGCAGGGTCAGTCCCGTTGCAAGGCGGGCGAGCATGTGTGCGTACCAAGTGTGTGTATGTGGAAGCCGGTACCGCGGAAGCCGGGCGCCTGGGCGGGCCAGAGCAGCGCGAGGCACAGCGTCTCGAGCCGCAAGTCGGGACAGAGGAAGAAAACACTACACACGTGCAGACAAATTTCAAATGTGGCCTCAAGACGGCCCCACAGGCTCCCAAGTCGCACTCGCACTCTCAAGCCTCATGGCCCACGAGCGCGCGGTGAAAGCCAGGGCTCTGGCGCTGCCGACGGGGGCCTCCAGTGTCCTGTCGACTTCGGCGTCGGTTTCTGGCTCCGCGTGGATCGCTCAACCTTGGAAGATCGGCTGCGTTACGATCGCCACATCGTTCCATATTGGCCGATTCTGGGCCACTGGCGGCGTTCAACCTGGAACGCCGCCGGCGGGGTCGCCGCCGCGTAGACACGACACGAACCTGCCGTAAAGTGAAGCTGCCACCACAAGGAGTGCTACATGGGAAACGAAGCCCCTTTTCGGCCACAGAAGCGCCTGGGTGCACGAGGAGCGCGAGAGGAACAGTCGTCGAAGGACCTGAGGAACAGCGAGACCCTCCCGAACCCGAGCTGTCCCTATGTTAGCGTCTTGAGTGTGGAGGAAGACAGCACGCATGAATCAAACCTTCCAAGACGACCTCAAGGAGGTCCCCACAAGGCTCCTAAGAGGCACCAAAAAGCCTTCCCGACAGCATCCAAGAGCCCTCTGAGAGGCATCCTACGGGACCCTCGTGTTCATCCAAGCAGCTCCTGACCAAACAACAACAGCCAAGGAACAGTGGCGGCTTGGGCCGAAAGCCACCAGATAACTTCCACTATCGTCGCAAGCTCTGACTCCTTCTGGGGGGCGGAGAAGGGAGGAGGAGGAGGAGGAGGAGGAGGAGGAGGAGGAGGAGGGAGAAGGAGGAGGAGCAGCAGCAGCAGGAAGGGAGGAAGGAGGAGGGGGAGGAGAAGGAGGAGGAGGAGGAGGAGGAGGAGGAGGAGGTGGAGACCACAGCGCTCTATTCAAAACGAGTACCCAGGCTGGGAAACAAAACACCCTGCGGAGGTCCAGGCGCGGGCCTGCTCGGAGCGGCGCTGGGCTCCCCCCCGGCGGCGCCCCCCCCCGCGCGCCACCCGCGGCGCGGGAGCCCCGCGCCGAGCCGGGACACCCGCGCGGACCAGCGCAAGCGAAGCGGCGCGCCCGGGGGAGAAGCGAGAAGAAGCCGGCCTGCTCAGAAGGCTCGGAGGTCCCCCCCGCCCGCCCTCTGAGGAAGCGTTCGGAGCCATTCCCCAAGGCACAACTACAGCAAAAGCCTTCTCGGCAGGCGCGAGGCGCAAGGGCTTCTGAGAAGTCCCGCCGCCTTCTGAGAAGGTCTTCTCGCTCTCAGTTCCCCCCCCCTTGCTCGCCGCCGAAGAGCTTCTGGAGTTGTGGATACCATGACAATGGACACCCTAGCAGTCCTCTCATTGAACTGAAACCTGAGTTCAAAATGTTTGAACAAATCTTCTAAAAATGGTGTAACCCTGTTTGAGACACGTGTAAGACATGTCTCAAACATGGTTTAGACATCTGGGAATTGTTTGGCAGCACGCTTCCTCTCCATTGACCGACTTCCACCACTTCTGGAGGCGGAGTCGCAGGGGTAAGTTGGGGGTCGCTCCTCCTCCTCCTCCTCCTTCTCCTACTCGATCCTCCTTCTCCTCTTCCTGCTCCTCCTCCTCCTCCTCCTCCTCCTCCTCCTCCTCCTCCTCCTCCTCCTCCTCCTCCTCCTGGAGGCGGAGGCGTGCGAAGAGAGAGCGGCGGGGGCGGAAGGGAGAGGGGAGCCGCAGGGGGGGCCCGGCCCCTGGGCGCCAGAGGGGGGGCCTCGGAGAGCGCACACACACACGCACACACACACACACACGGCGAGGCGGCGGGGGGTCGGCCGAGGAGCTCGGCGGACAGACGCCGCAGCTTCCCGGGCTGCGGCACGGGACGCGCAGGAGGCACACCGTGGAGGCCAGTCCACGAGAAGCCTTCCACGAGAAGCCTGGCCCCGGGACCCCAAGGCGGCCATCGATGCTCGGTGTGGGACGCGGCTTCCAGGGCTGCGGCACGGGACGCACAGGAGGCACGTAAGCGTTCTTTCATATTCGGCGTGTCGGCATTGGGCGGCAAGGGGGCGGGGGGAGGGGGGGGGGTCTGGCTCGGGACCTCTGCCTAGTGCGACTGTCTGCAACCAGTGGCAACACTGCGTCCTGCAGGGGAGGGTCCCCGCCTGCTCGAAACAGGCGCCAAACACAGCCAAGATCCACTCCACGGGGGGGGGAGGGGGGGGGCGAGGGCCCGCGCCGATCGGCAAAACAGTGGATAAAAAAACGCGCACCATACAGTGGAGGCCATTCCACAAGAAGCCTTCCACAAGAAGCCCAGCCCTGAAACCCCAGGACGTCAATCGATGCTTGGTATGGGAGCGTCACGCCTCTCACAGTAAAACCATCGAAGCCCCAGAAACTCAGGGCACCCCGGAGGTAAGCAGGGTGCTTCTTGGCATGGGTCTCCACTGTAAACGCCGCAGCTTCCCGAGCTGCGGCATGGGACGCACAGAGACACACTAAGCCTATATTCAGGTCGGGCGTGTCCTCCTACAGGGGGATTTGGGGCGAAAAACAAGTGGCACGCGTGCCCTGGCTCTTGCACAAAGGAGCTGCGAAGGACAGGAGGCCCCCGCTTTCGTCTTTCAGGAGGAGTTTACGAGGAGCCAGAAAGAAAGTGGAGGAGGAGGAGGAGGAGGACGACGACGAGGACAACAACGACGAAGACGACGACGAAGACAGTCGTCGGCGGCGCCACGCCGCGCGGCTCTCCGCCCGCGGTCGCCGCCGCGGCGCCGCCGCAGGGGGGGGGGAGCAGTCCCGGGAGGCTCGGGGGAGGGGGGGCCGCGGCCCAGGGGAGCCAGAGGGGGCCCAGGTGGACGAACCACAACGACGAAAATAAAGGGGTTCGAGCTCTAGAACACAGCTTTGCAAGAGAATAAACGGTTCCGTGGCCCAGGGGGGCTGCCCTAGGAAGCCTGGACGGAGGGGGGCTCCCAAAGGCTCCCACGGGGGGGGGGCCAGAGGAGCTGGGTCTCAAGGGGAGGGGCCCAGGGGGACGAACGAACCACGACGAAAACAAGTGGCACGCGTGCCCTGGCTCTTGCACAAAGGTTCCGAGGCTCAGGGGGGCTGCCCTGGGAAGCCTGGGCGGGGGGGGGCAGAGGGGGGGGGGGGGGGGGGGACGAACGACACGACACGACACGAAAACAAGTGGCACGCGTGCCCTGGCTCTTGCACAAAGGAGCTGCGAAGGACTTGGAAGCCTGAACGGAGGAAGGCTGTACGGAGGAAAGCTCCCAAGGGTGGGTGGCTCAGGTGAGCTGGGTGGGGCTCAGGCTCAGGGGGGGCGAGGGGGACGAACCACCACGAGCCACGAACCACGACGACAGTAAAGGGTTCCGCGGCCCAGGGGGGCTGCCTTGGGAAGCCTGGACGGAGGAAGGCTCCCAAGGGTGGGTGGCTCAGGGGAGATGGGGCTCAGGCTCAGGGAGGGGGCCGAGGGGGACGAGCCACCTCGAGCCACGACGAAAATAAAGGGTTCCGCGGCCCAGGGGGCCTGCCCTGGGAAGCGCCTGGACGGAGGGGAGGTCCCAAGGGTGGCCCAGGGAAGCTAGGGGTCAGGCTCGGGGGGGGGGGTCGAGGGGGACGAACCACCACGAGCCACGACGAAAATAAAGATGTCTGAGCTCTAGAGCACAGCTGTGCAAGAGAATAAAGATGTCCGAGGCCCAGGGGGGCTGCCCTGGGAAGCCTGGACGGGGGAGCTGGGTCTGGGGGGGGGCAGGGGGGGGGCAGGGGGACGA
>CAUYUJ010000172.1:29997-56455 GCA_963575745.1 Prorocentrum cordatum
GTATAGTAGTAGTAGTAGTAGTAGTAGTAGTAGTAGTAGTAGTAGTAGTAGTAGTAGTAGTAGTATGTTGGGTTGACGCCGATGGCACATTCCTGAGCCAAAAGCGGTCCCCATTCCCGAATCTTGACTGCACCGCCCACCATGCACTCGCTGTACCCTTGGTGCTTGCGACTGACCCGTGTTGCAGACTGGCGAGCCGCCCTCAAGCGTGACATGGATAGGATCAGCTCTCGAGCTTAAACAAACAATGGGCGCAGGTGCCGCGTTCGTTCAGGTCGGGCACGTCCCCCTACAGGGGGATGTTGGACGAAACACTAATACAACAACAACAACAACAACAACAACAACAACAACAACAACAACAACAACAACAACAACGACAACAACAACAACAACAACAACAACAAAACAAAACAACAACCAAAAAATGCCCGAAACATTGTTCCCAGCCGTTTTTTTTATTATGTTTGAATATTCCTCCTGAGCAGGGACATGCCCAACTTAAGCGTGCGTCCCGATGTGGCGGCGCGCGCACAGGGGTAGAGGGAGGGAAGCAAAGGCTTCTTAGAAGGAGGCTGCTTCTTAGAAGGCGCCCACCCTCGGAGGGCCCCAGGGAGGCCCAACATGGCAAGAGAGCGCTCTCGGCCAGGCGCAGCTACCGGAGGGCACCCCGGGGCTGGACCGTCAGGAGCCCGCGAAAACATAGGATGAACCCGGCGTGACCCCGATGAGGCGAGCGCTTCCTTAGCGGCGTTGCTTGGCACAGTCTGGCGTTGCGTTGCTTTGCTTGGCAGCGCATCAGCTCGCATTGCTTCGCGTAGCTCTGCATTGCTTGGCGTTGCTTGCAATTGCTTGGTTTTGCTTGGCATTGCTTAGCATTGCTCAGTATTGTTTGAAACTGCTCGGCATCGCAAAAGAAACAAAACCGAGCAAGCCCGACAAACGCCACTGTAAAGAAACAAGGCTGGGGAACCTCGAAGAACAAGCACTGCAAACAAACGAAACCCAAAAAAGACGCTTGGTCTGCAGCGCTGGCGGACGCGAGCGCGTCTGCAGGCCGGCGGGGCGCGCCGGGCTAGGGCACTCGAGTGCGGCCGAAAAAGAAGAGGGCGGCCGCGGACGCAGGATGAGTGGGCATCGCCTGGCCCATCCCCAGCCCCACTGGCAAGGCCTGGGCCCCCAGTGGCCGATCAGCCCCCGTGGATGGAGACATAGGCGGCCCCCCCCCGGGCTTCGAGGGGTCTCTTCCCGACGCGGGGGTGGGATGCCATCTTGGTTTTTCTGAATTATATGCCCCGGGCGTTATGCTGCCGTTTTTAACCCGGCGTGTTGGAAATCATGTTTCGAGCGTTTTTAGGTCCCAACAAGAATACCAAAGACGCCCCCCCCCCGGAAACAAGCAAAAACACACACACACACACAACACAAAAAAACGAGACATGATTTGCGTTTCAGCTGAATCAGTTCGGCGTATTCTTCAAGATTGCCATCGACGACGTCCTCGGTTCCTTCTCCTGGCGCGCAGTGCTCCCGACGTCTGCACGATCCTTCGTGTGTTTCCGCTTGGCTCTTCTCTTGCCCTCCCTGCTGGCCGGGGCGTCGGGCCTCCGGGCCCGATGGTCTCGAGTGCCCCCATCCGGGGGCCGTCGGGGCCTGCGGGCCTGCTTCGGGCCTGCGCTAAGCCCAGTGCTCTGGCGTGCTCTTGTAAAGGGGCGCTCTGAGACACACAAATAAAATAAATACACACAAACAAAAGGATCCCCCATATTTCTCCATATGTTCTGGGTTTTTGTCTTCCCCCCGCCTCCCATATTTTCCCATATCTTCCTGGGAGTGGACGATTCAGTGTGTCTGTGTTTTTGTTCCCTCCTGATTTCGGGCGCGCTTTCAGCTCTGAGGGGGGAGGGCTGCGGCAGAAACCACAGAGCGGGAGCGAAGACAGCAGGGGAAACCAGGAACAGGCTTCGACCAGAGAGCACAAAACGCAACAACAGACGGATCCACAGCGACGGGCCTAAAAACGCCAAACAGACTGAAGCTAAAAACTTACATCTGGTAAAGAGCCCAAACTGCAAAATCTGATTTTTTTTGAAATGAGCGTTGCTTAGGGGAGAACCAAGGGAACCATGGCCCTCTTCATGCGGAGGACGGTCCTGAGGCAAGGTCAGACCCAACACCACGGAGGCGACCACACGTGGGGCCACGACGTGGGCGATGGGCGAAGACAAACCGCCCCGGGCAGTGAGGTCTCCACGCGATCGGGCCACCACACGTCCAGGGCCACGCACCTCTTGGTCGCAGCGGCGAGCACCCTGGCCGCCATCTCAGGCAGACGTGGGATGCACGTGGCCGCGGTGGGCACGGCGGGGACCGGGATAGAGAGAGGAGCGCGCCGGAGGGGGGAGGGGGGAGGAAGAGCACGCCCAGAACACGCAGCCCTTGTGTGCGAGTTCAGGAGCGCGTGCACAGCGGGAGGGGGGGCCAGGGTCACAAAATGCGCCGCTCAGCAGTGGCCGCCGTCGCCTCCACGGCCCCTCCCGCGGCGCGCGCGCGGGCGGCGCCCGCGAAGCCCGCGGCGGCCGCAAGCGCCCGCGCCGAGGGCGCGCCCAGCGGGGGCGCCAACAGCGGCGGCCGCGGCGGCGGGGGCGCGGCGGCGAGAGGACGCTCGCCTGAGGGAGGACCTGCGCCGCTAGAGTATGTCCTCCTCCTCCTCCTCCTCCTCCTCCTCCTCCTCCTCCTCCTCCTCCTCCTCCTCCTCCTCCTCCTCCTCCTCACTCGAGCGCCCTGGCCTGTGCGACCAGCTCCTCTCGGGTATACACCAGAGTGACCCTAGGCAGGAGTGACCTTTTGCTGCGCGACTTCAGGGGGCCTGCGCCGCCAGAGTATGTCCATATCTCGGCTCCGCGCACGACCCAGACCCGCTTGCCTCGTGAAAAAACAAACGGCGCCACCTTCCGCGGTTTTCGGCCCACGAGGGGCCCTCGCCGGGCCCCGGGACGGTCACCTAAGGACAGCGCAGAGTGAAAAAAAATTGTCCTGGGGAATGGGTCGAGACCTCTGGGTTCCACGCTGCCCAGACCCCCGACGTCATGATTTTTTCATGACGCGACCCCCAGAGATCAGGACCCATTCCCTGGGACTGGTTTTCCATCCTGAGTCGTTTTGCTGACGGTCCCGAGGCCCGGTGAGTGCCCCCAGAGGTCGAAAATGGTGAAAAACCTCCCGTCGTGGTTTTCTCATGGCTCGAGGGGGTCTAGGCGTGCAGAGCTCGTGACGGCGGGGGTCTTCGGAGTGGCCCTCTGTGAGGGAGCGTGGCCTCGGGTGCGCGGCTGCCGGGGGGCCGCGGACGGTCAAATATCCAGGCGCGCAGGCCAGTGCCGGGGAGACCCCGGGGAGAGCGCGCAGCAGAGGTACTCCAGGGAAGGGCCCCTCCCCCTGGTGTGCCACTACTCGAACGATGGGCCTGTTTTCCACCACCAACACCACCATGAGTTGGAGGAGGAGGAGGAGGAGGAGGAGGACCCCCTAGCCCTCCTGCTTCTGGTGGTGGTGGTGGTGGTAAACAAGCCCATCATCCTGTTGTTTGCAACGGATCAAATGCGGCAGGTTCGCGTCGTGTCGACCACGGCGTTGGTTTCTGACACCGCGGGAGTCGTTCCACCTTGCACGATCGGGCGTTCCCGAAAAGTCAGCTCGTGCCGCATCGAACGATTCTGGGTCGCCGGCGGCGTTCAACGTTGAACGCCGAGCGGCGGGGTCGCCGCCCGTCGAAACGACGCGCACCTGCCGCAGCCACTGCCGCGGGGTCGCGTCCTGGGGTTCTCGGGCAGCGGCGGATACGTAGGTGTATCTGCCCGCCCGAGCGGACGGGCAGATGTTCAGGTCCACCTCCTCCTCCTCCTCCTCCTCCTCCTCCTCCTCCTCCTCCTCCTCCTCCTCGTCGTCACCATCGTCTTCGTCCTCGTCCTCGTCCTCGCCTGCGCTCATCCTCGTCCTCCTCCTCCTCCTCCTCCACCTCCTCCTCCTCCTCCTCCTCCTCCTCCTCCTCCTCCTCCTCCTCCTGCTCCTGCTCCTGCTCCTGCTCCTGCTTCTCCTCCTCCTCCTCTTCCTCCTCCTCCTCCTCCTCCTCCTCCTCCCCTCCTCCTCCTCCTGCTACTCCTCCTCCTCCTCCTCCTCCTCCTCCTCCTCCTCCTCCTCCTCCTCCTCCTCCATTCCCCGAAATCCCGGGACACCATTCCGAAGCGGTGGCCACGAGCACGTGCTGGCGGCGGAGGCCGTGCGGCCTCCTCGCACCCCTCCGCTGCCGCGGGCAGGCGCTGCAGCAGGCCCCCAGGAGGAGGCCTCCAACGTGGCCCGCGAGAGAGCCCAGAATCGGATCGATAAGTCGGATCGGCGATCGAAATGAATCGGATCGGCGGAGATCGGCAGCCAGATCGGGAGAAGTCGAATCGACAGAGATCGGCAGGCTGGTGGGCCCCCAATGAAAGATGGTAATCCGAATCCCAGGTCGTATCGAACTGGCATCGGAAGCCATCGAAACCAAATCGAATTGAATCGGAGGCGTCGCGATGAGCCCTGCCCGCGAGAGACGGGGCATGAGGAAAGGGAATGGAAATGGGAATTCGAATAGGGGAGCATCTACAGTATTCATTTACCCCAGAATGCGGGATTTGTTGTCGATTATGCGAGAGATACGTCGGATACTCCGTAGCTCTCCGGAGCATGCTGCGCAACTTGAGCAGATTCGACTGACAAATCAACTCAGGGGCAAGCCAACTCTGTAGTCGATCCCCGATTCTAGAGGCCTCCTAGATGGGGTCCGAGTAGATTTGGTTGGAGGATCGCGCCGCATCGCCGATCTATCGCTGATACACTGGCGGTGCATCGGCGACGTCGGCGATGCTTCGGCGCCATCGGCGTGGAGAAACTCGGGCTCCACATATCGAGCCGCACTGGCGATGCATCGGCGATGCGGCGCGACCCTCTGACCCCACCTGCTCGGACACCATCTGGGAGGCCTAGAATTCTGGGGCGAACCAACTCTTCAGTCGATCCCCTACCCCTCGGTCGGAAAAAGTAGGCAGGAACATGAAGCAGGAAGGCGTTGAAAGCAGATCGGGTCTCCGCCCACCCCCCTGGGGAGGACGGAGAAGGTGAAGCCACTCGATCCTTGCAGTAGGAAGGCGCTAAAAGTAGATTGAAATATGGAAATCCTACTTTCAAGTGAGCGTTTTCTAATTCAGCGTTTCGACAAGTGGGCGGAAGAGGGGGGGGGTCTGGCTCTGGACCTCTGCTTAGCGCGACTGTTTGTAGACAGCGCGTCCTGTGGCGACAGGCTCCACCTGCTCGAAAGAGGCGCCAAAAACAGGGGCGGAGGGGGGGAGGGGTGGGGCGGGGCGGAGGGGGGAAGGGTTGCGAGGCCTTCCTCCTTCCTCCTTCCTCCTTCCTCCTTCCTCCTTCCTCCTCCTCCTCCTCCTCCTTCCTCCTCCTCCTCCTCCTCCTCCTCCTCCTCCTCCTCCTCCTCCACTGTAGCCCCGTCCGACTCCCCAACGCGGGCGCGCCACCGACCGACTGCACCCCCCCCCCGCGGCGGGGCGCCTCCCGCCAGCGGCGCGCCGCGGCGGGCCGCGCGCGAGAGCGGCCCGGGGCGCCAGTGCCGCAGCGGCATGGCGCGCCCGGGCGGGAGGGAGGGGAGGAGGAGGAGGCGGCGGAGGAGGAGGAGGAGGAGGAGGAGGAGGAGGAGAGGAGGAGGAGGAGGAGGAGGAGGAGGAGAGGAGGAGGAGGAGAGGGAGGAGGAGGAGGAGAGGGGAGGAAGGACCGAGGAGGAGGAGGAGGAGGAGGAGGAGAGGAGGAGGAGGAGGAGGGGAGGAGGAGGAGGAGGAGGAGGAGGAGGAGGAGGGGAGGAGGAGGAGTGCACGAGCCCAGAGGAGGACCGACGACGGCGAGCCGACACTCCGTCCTCGGCGCCGAGCTGCGACTGCAGCACGCGCACGCCGAGGGCGAGGGCTGCGCGCAGCACCTGCGTCAAAAGGAGGGGCAGGAGGAGGGAAAAGGAGGGGCAGGAGGAGGGGCAGGAGGAGGGGCAGGAAGCGGGAAAAAATATAAACAAAAAAAAAAAAAAAAAAAGTCCGAGCGGATTTATCGGATCTGCGCTGGACCCCCTCCCTGGCGCGCGCAGCGCGCCAGGGGCGGCGCCGGAGGCGCCGCCGGGGGGGGGGCCAGCGCGGATCCAAGAAATCCGCGTGGAGCGCCGAAAATTATTGTTTATGGCAGCCGGACTTCGGACGAAAGATCAGAAATAGCCGAAACATGTTGAACAAATTAAAAAAATACCTGAAAAATCGTCCCTCGACTAGTCTTGATTTTGGTGGGACATTGCTCCTGTAGAGGGCCTCGCCCGACTCATGATAACGCCGCCGCGAGCGCGCGCGGCCGCGGCCCCGCGCCGCGGCGCCCGCACAACGCCGCGGGGTCACGCCGCAGCGGCGGGCCGCTTGGCAGCCCGACGGGCCGCGATTGAGCGGCAGCGGCGGCGGCGGCGGCAGGGGCTTGGCCAGCAGGCCCTCGGCCCAAGGTGGCCCAGGAGGCGCCCAAGACGGCCCAAGAGGGCTTCGAGAGAGGTACAGGAGGGGTACAGTCAGAAATCCTAATAAGGACGCGCGGTAAGGACGCAAGACCCTTGGAAGCCGAAGTTGGGATTTTTGGGACGGCGGACGACGAAAACGTCAAAGACGCAAGAGCAAGGAAGAGCAAGGACGCAAGGGTACCCTGAGCAAAGTCGCGCGTCCTTATTTGGGCTTGACTGCATCAGAAGAAGAAGGAAGAAGAAGAAGAAGATAACAACGAAAAAATATTAATATAAAGTTGTGGCGCTCCGAGCGGGTTTCTCGGATCTGCGCTGGACCCCCCTCCCTGGCGCGCGGAGCGCGCCAGGGGCGGCGCCAGAGGCGCCGCCAGGGGGCCCCAGCGTGCATCCAAGAAACCCGCGCGGAGAGCCAAAAGTTTATGCTTAGGCCGTTTTCTCCTCTTTGGGGTATGTCGAACTGACACGTCGAGCCCTCGGCCCCCAGAAGGCTGCACCGCCAAAGGGCGCCGAAAAACAAAAAAAACGAGTGGCCCCGAAACGCGCCCAAGAGGCCAATGAGAAGCCCCCGGAGGCACCACACGGCCCCATCGTCGGCGGAATGGCGTCAACCTCTAGAATTGCGGGACGGCGGCGGCGGCGCGGCGACGGCAAAGCCAACAGAGACTCGATCGTGGCCGTGATGCTCGCGAAAACGCCTGGGCCCAGCTTTTCAGCGAGCCGCAGCAGCACTCACTGGCCCGTGGCCGCGGGCAGGCCGCGCGGCTGCCGGAAGCTGCGCAGACTGGCGGCGCCAGTCGCGCTGACCGGGCACCCCAGCTCGGGCAGCGCTCTGACCAGGGCCGCATCGTTCACCGCCTCGAGCCCGGCCAGGCAGTGGTCCGCCATGCATTTTCCAATGTGGCTCGGCACTGGCGCCCACGGCAGCTGGCACGATGGAGCCAGGGCGCTCGCTCCGCCAATGTGGCTCTCACCAGCGTGCCCGAACCTGCGGCGACCTCCCGAGCCTCAGGCAACCGCGGCGACGCAGAGCTGACAGAGGCGGGCACTCTTTTGGTCGAAGCCCGAGCAGTGCCTTCCCGGCCACCGGGAGCAAGCCGCGGGGACGCCGACCACCCTGAAGCGGCTTCTGACGCCTGCGCGGCTCTCTCCCAAACGCCCCGCGCCGGCCGACCGCCCCGGTGATTGATCGTGCGCACCGGCGGCTCCAGCACTGCACCGTCTGCCAGACGCTGCAGCCCAGGCCAAGCACCCACTACTCCAAATCCCTTATTCATCGACCCCCCCTAAAAAACCGGACCCCCCTCCAAATGCGACCTAATATTCTGGAACCCCCTTTTCGACGGGGCGCCTGAATAAACCGGACACCCTAAGCTCCAATCCAAAGAAAGCGCTCTCATAAATCGGAGCCCCCCAGTTACAAACAAGGCGCCTTTAAACACTGGACCCGGGGGACGACTATAAGGGATTTGGAGGAGATTCCACTGGCCAGGCCCCGACTGCACGACACGGCAGAGGCTCGACGATCCACGGCGCCACCTCCAAGACGTCGACGCCGACGCCCTCGCACCACCCCGGGCGTCCTGCCCTCGACGACCGACCAGCTGACCCGCTCGAGCGCTGGCGTGGCTGCAGAGAGGAGGCGCCGCCACACACCCGAGGCGAACTGGAGGCCAGGCACTGCTGCATGCCGCCTCGATGATGTGCTGCAGAGTACACTGCTCACACGCCGCCCTCCACCTGGCCATGACGCAAGAGGAGCATGAGCGTGGCACGGTCCAAGAACGGGGAGAGCATCAGGATCAGTGCCCCAAACCGGCACGGAGATGGAGGGCGGGAGGGAGGGAGGGAGAGAGTGTGGGGTGGAGGAGGGGGGGAGAGGGGCGGGGACGGAGGGAGGGGGGGAGGAGGGCGGGAGGGGGAAGGGCGGGAGGGAGAGGGAGAGGGGGGGGGCAGGAAGGGCGGAGGGAGGCGGAGGGAGGCAGGGGGAGGAAGGGGGGGGCAATCGGCCCGCAATGGCTGCGGGTGGCACTGGCGGCGGCCTCGGAGCACGGCCCTCCCCGCTGCCCCTGGGCGGCCTGCCCCCTCAGGCCCCCTCCGTCCTGCACAACGCAGCTGCTCCCCACCGCACCCCCCCCCCGACGTGTCGGGCAGGGCGGGCCGGGCGGTGCGCCCAAGGGCGTCCTCGCCACGAGGGAGCCCGAAGCCTGGCCGCCGCAGCACTCGTCACGAGGACGGGGGCACGGGCGGTGGTCGCAGCAGGGCTCTCGCCGTGGCGAGCTCTCGTGCTGGTGCTGCACATCTGAAGGGGCCCTGGGACACACGAACAAAGAGACACAGATAACAGGAGTCCCCGTGTTTTCCCATATTTTCGGGCTTACTGTCTTCCCCCCCACTTCCCATATATAGTTTCTCATGTTCTCTGGGGAATCGACGATGAATTCTGTCGGTGTGTTTCTTCCCCTCCTGAATAGCTTGCTCCAAAAAAAAATGGTGCTTTGCCTCTGGGGCCCTCGCTTGCGTGTGAAGGAACCGGTCGGTGGGGGGTCCTTCGTCGGGGGCGCTGCTCGGAATTTCTCTGGGCTGCCCAGGGGTTTGCTCGAGGCTGCCCAGGGCTGCCGACATCGAGCAACGCCAAGCCATACCACGATGCCAAGAAATGCCAAGCAGCGCCAAGCAATGTCAACAAATGTGAAACAACGCCGACAAAGCCTAGCAACGTAAAGCAATGCCAAGAAATGCCACGAAGTGCAAAGGTAAGCCAAGCTACACCAAGAAATGCAAAGCTATGTCAAGCTATACCAAACAATGCCAAACAGCGTGTCTGAGCAACGATTCCAGGCAAGTACTCCAAGCGATGCTTACAATGCCAAGCAATACCGACCAATGCTAAGCTGTGCCAAGCTACGCCAAGCAACGCCAAGCAACGCCAAACAATGATTGCAGTGCCCAGAAATGCCAAGCAATACCACGCAACGATTCTAGGCAATACCAAGCAAAGCCAAGCAATACAAAGCAATGCCAAGCAATGGCTTGCAATGCACTGCGTTCCATTTCTAAAACCTGGTTCAACTCGCCTTGGATGAAGAGGAAAAAACTAATCGGGGTCGAGGCGGTCTCACGTGATGTCTGCAAGATCTGAAGCTGCCCCGGCGTTCGTGCGTCTTCCAGCCGCGCATACAAACAATGTGTGTCCTTGGCTGGCGGTCGACTAGATTAAACGGGACCGATAAAAACAACAGTTTCGCAGCCGCGAATTAATGACAGACGGAATCGCGGGGAGGGGTAGAGGGGGTATAAAACATTGTTTGCGGCCTAGTACAGCTTACAAGTGGGTTGCAAGTGCAAGAATAGGCTTAGCAGGGCTAGATGCATCTGACATAGGGGCGGAGCCCACTGAGCCTAGATTTTTACCCCCTAGACAGTGAAGGCACATGTAAGCCACTGTATGAGCCAGGCTTGGTCAGGTACAACCCACCTTAGCATCCACTACTCTATCCCCATAGCAACCCCTGCGGTGATCCAAGCAGAGGTCCTCAGAGGCCCCTGGATGCCTTCGGAGGCTTGCGGAGGACATGGAAACAATAAACGAACGCAACGCATTCAAAAAACAATGGATCCAATGTGCGAATTTGCTCGATACGGGAGCCTCGTGAGTCCCGCCCCTTTCCCTGGGGCCAGATTTTCCATGTCTTTTTAAGCCTGGGGTTCTCGCAAAATCACCCATGGGCCGAAAACAATACCAAATGCCGAAGTGCTTGATTTATGTACGACGGGCGGTTGGGTTTGGAGGCCACGACCAAATACGCCTGGCGGCAAAGGCACGAAACAGCAGAATCAAAGAGGCAAGAGAGAAAAAGAGAGAGAGAGAGAGAGAGCGCGGGCGCGCGCATTCTGCTGCAGTGCACACACGGGCAACCACGCAAGGAAAGCTCACGGGAGAACATGCGGGAGACCACACGGGAGAGGAGACGAGAGATCCCTAAGGAAGAGCACACAGCAGAACACACGGGAGAACACACGGGAGACCGTGCGGGAGACGATGCGGGCGAGACACGGGAGGCCGCACAGTATTCGGCCTGATCTAAGGAACGATAAGTAAGGAACGAAGCCCCTGTCTCCCCAAGTAAGACTGGGAAGTCCGAAGGAACACCAGGGGGGCTCGCCGCCAATAAGGTAGCGGAGCGCATGCAAACCCAAAGGCACGACCGAGCCCCTTTTGAAAAGGGAGCGCTCCTTATTCAAGCGGGACCCTGTACTGGAGGCCCTACGGGGGACCATACGGAGGACCAGACGGGAAGACAATCCAGGGAGACCACCAGGTCACCGATTCTGGAGCCGGCGACGGCCCACCTGGCCGTTCTTGCGAGCCACAACTGTACAACAGAACGACGGACCCGAACGGTTTTGCACCATCCCTGGGCGCGTACCCGAAGTGTGTTTCCGCGGTGAGGATCGTTGTTGGCTCCCCCCAAGACCCATCCACCTGCTACCCAGCCGCGACCCACCCCGCGACCCATCCCGCGACCCTCCACATTTACACAATATGAATACGACCCTCCTCTCTCTCCCCTGGTGGTGTCTGGGAAATACTCGCCCCCCTCCGCGCACTGGTTTTTTACAAACAGATTGCCCGGAGTTGGATTTTCGTTTCGGTTTTCAAATGCTGCTCTCGCTGAAGCGCTGGCCTCATTGTCGGGCTACCTTTCATTTCGAATCGCGTTCCCCCTGACGCGCTGGCCTCATTTCCGCGTTTCCGCTCGTTCCGAATCGTGCTCCCCCTTCATCGCTGGCGTCATTATTCCAGCGCCATGCCACGGCATGGTTCTCGGTCATTCAAAATAGGCCCCAAAATGGAAAGAAATGCCCCCAAGAAAAAACCATCGGAATTGATTACAAGTGCGGCATCGATTCGTTGAATATCTGGGCCGCAGAAGCCCCCGTTCCTCATTTCCGCGTTTCCGCGCTTGGTTGTTTTTCGAAATGCTGCTTTCGCTGATGCGCTGGCCTCATTTTCGGGCTACCGCTCGTTCCGAATCGTGTTCCGGCTGCAGCGCTGGCCTCATTTCCGCGCTTCCGCTCGTCCCGAATCGTGTTCCCACTGCAGCGCTGGCGTCTTCATTTCCAGTGTCATGCCACGGTATGGTTTTCGGTCCTTCCAAATAGGCCCCACAATCTAGAAAATGGCCTCCCGAGAAAACCATCGGAAGTGATTCACAGTCGGTGTCGATTCGTTGATTTTTGGGGGGCCTCAGAAGCCCCCCACTTTGGGGCGTCGCCACGCCATACTATGCCATGCTACGCGTTGATCTTCAACACCATGCTATGTCATGTGATGTTATGCCATGATGCTACATCCGATTGTGCGAATAGAGAAAAGATCTACGCCACCGTTAGGGACGGGAAGGAGGGGTAGAAAGCCAGATGTGACGCGAGCGCACCTCGCTTGCATCCTCCCCCCTCCCCCCCGCGACCCACCCCGCGATCCACCCCGCGACCAACCCCGCGACCCACCCCGCGACCCACCCCGCGACCCACCCCGCGACCCACCCCGCGACCCATCCCGTTATTTCCCGCCATTGGACGCGCCCGAAGGGGTCCTGCCCCTGGGGCGCCTCCGCACGCCCGACGGCGCGACCGCCGTCGGAGCGACCCGTCCCGCCGCACCTCCCCTGGGGAGCCCCCCGCCGTGCCAGCGGTCCCCCCCCTCCCCCCGCGCCCCGCCCACCGCCACTCGCGGCGCCCCGCCCGCGGCGTCCCCCCGCGGCGCGCCGAAAAAAACATAATAATTACTCCGACGGAAGGACCCCACATGAGAATCCTCTGGGCGAATCTGGAAAAAGCCCTCACCGTCGTCCTCGTGGTTGGTGAGGCGTCCTGGCTGTCTCTTCTGCGTATATTTTTTCTCGCCCTGGCGCGGGCCCTCCCCCCGCTCCCTACGTTGCCCCCGACCTCGCCCTCCTGTTTTTTTTCGCGCCCCTCCACCCAGTGGATACGTGCCGAACACGACCCAAAGGAAACGCACAGGGTGCGTCCCAGTGGATACGTGCGGGGGCACGACCCAGAGGAAGCGCACAGGGGTGCGTCCCAGTGGATACGTGCCGGGAATTCTGGGAACACGACGAACACAAAGTGGCCTACGGTTGGCCCCGGACATTCAGAATGTGGCCCGGGAGTGGTGTTCTGGGAACACGAAAAGCACGAAGTGGCCTACAGCTGGCTCCCGGCATTCAAAATGTGGCCCGGAATGGTGTTCTGGGAGCACGAAGAACACGAAGTGGCCTACAGTTGGCTCCGGGCATTCAAAAGGTGGCCTGGGAATGGCGTTCTGGCAGCGCGAGAGCCCAAAGTGACGACAGTTACAAAAATTGGGCGACCTGCTCGGATTAATAACATGATCCGCGGGCCCCATAGGGTGGCCTGGGAATGGCGTTCTGGCAGCGCGAGAGCCCAAAAGTGGCGACAGTTACAGGAATTGGATGACCCGCTCGGATTAGTAACATGATCCGCGGGCCCCATAGGGAGGGGGCTCCCGCTTGAGACTTCCTCGGGTTAGTAACATGATCCGCGGGCCCCACAGGGAGGGGGCTCCCGCTTGAGACTTCCTCGCAATTCACTTACAGACAAGGCCCAAGGCGAGTGAGTGAGTGAGTGAGTGAGTGACTGACTGACTGACTGGTGATGATGATGATCACCACACTCTCTCACGCGCACACTCATCATCATCATCATCATCATCATCATCATCATCATCATCATCATCATCATCATCATCATCATCATCATATGTGAGTTCATGAGCGTGTGAGTGAGTGAGTGCTGATGAGTCAGTGAGTGTGAGTGAGTGAGTGAATGAGTGAGTGAGTGAGTGAGTGAGCTAGTGAGTGAGTGAGTAAGCGCACGAAGACAGAAGAGGAGAGGGGGTGAGGTGAGGAGGTTCCTGCACGGGGTGTCCAGAGAAAACGAGAACCCCACTTTGGCTGTGGGGAATAATGAAAATAATAATAATAATAATAATAATAAACGATCCTGGAAGCGCCGCCTCCCCGTCCCGTCCCGCCCCCTGCCCCCGCCCTCCCCCCTCCCCCCCGCCCCAGTGCGAGGCTGGATGCACAACAGTGTATACAGCCCTCACAAACAAGCTACTCAGGGAAGAACCAAAAGCACAACGATCGATCGATCTGTGTATATCGGAGGTTGGGGGGTGAGTCCGACGTGAAACGGAGACCCCCCCTACCGGGAAATCGATTTCGGTTTCGGGTTCGTGTCGTGCGTGCCGTGCGTGAGTGCGGGCGAGGCGAAGCTGCGTGGGCGGGCGAGAGGAAATCCTCCTGTGGCTGGGCCGCGGCCGGACCAAATGTAAGTCCTCCGGCGGCTGGTGCCCCGCGGTGTCCCACCAGTGTCCCGCGGGTGTCCCGAAATCCTCCTGTGGCTGGGCCGCGGCCGGATCAAATGTAACTCCTACGGCGGCCAGTGCCCCGCGGTGTCCCGCCGGTGTCCCGTGGTGTCCCGTGGTGTCCCGTGGTGTCCCGTGGTGTCCTGTTGAGTGAGATCGATCGTGAGATCGATAACCCTGGGAAGCAAACAGTAACCCCCCCGGCGATATCGTTAGCACAGAAAATAAAATAAATAATTATTTGGGGCGGCGCCCTCTGGCGATATCGTTAGCACATAAAAAAATATAATGAAAGAATGAATTAATTTGCCCCCCCCGGGCCCGAAGCTGGCGGCAACGTGAGGCGACAGCCTGAAGAACCAATGCGCACGAACGCTTGCCAATGGGTGCCCGCCTTGCTAGAACACTGGGAAACTGACGCGCATCGGAAATCTAAGGTAAATAAAAAATGACAAACAATGAGATCGAGGTCATAGAAAACCGTACGGAACCATAGGACGTCGCAGGAATCCGTGAGGACCCCAATCGAAGGAATGTCACAGGAACTTGAAAGGACCCCCCAAAGGAATCCCAGAGGAATCTCAGAAGGAAGCCCACGCAGAATCTCAAAGGAACCCGATTGGAAATTCAAAATAATCTCAAAGGAACCCCACAGAAATCGCTAAGGGATCTCAGCGGCAGCTAAAAAGAACCACGAAGGAATCTAAGGAATCTGGAAAACGCGGGCTCGCGTGGACATAGGCAAACCCCATTGCGACCGCAATAGGGAATTTGTTTTTTCAGGGGGTACTATGGGAGAGTCCACGGAGGGATATCGCAGACGGATTCCGCGAACCCCCCCGCGATATGTTAGCACATTTATTGAAAATCAGATAATCCACAGGCACCGGAGGTCGATGTGATGCTCCCTTCAGGGATTGTCGAAGGAATGTCACAGGAGCTTGAAAGGACCCCCAAAGGAACCCCATAAGAATATCACAAGGAATCCCACGCATAATATCAAAGGAACCAATGGAAGTTCAAAGCAATCTCAAAGGAGCCCAACAGAAATCCCAAAGGCATCTCAGCGGCAACTCAAACGAACCACGAAGGAGTCTAAGGAATTAGGAAAACGCGGGCTCGCGTGGACATAAGCAGTCCCTCTTGCGACCGAACTAGGGAAATTGATTCTTTCAGGGGATCCTATGGGAGAGTCCACGGAGAGATATCGCAAACGGATTCCGCGAACCCCCCCGCGATATGTTAGCACATTTATTGAAAATGAAATAATCCACCGGCCCCGGATGTCGATGTGATGCTCCCTTAAGCAATGGGGCATCAAAGGGATATGACCGGAACCTCAAGGGACCCCCAGACTAATATCAAAGGAACACCAGAGGAGTCTCAAAGGAGTCCCAAAAGAATCACAATGGAAACGGCAAGGAATCTCAAAAGAAGCCAATCAGAGTATCAAAGGAATCTCTGAGGAATCTCACAGAAACGCACCGAATCACAGGAAGCGACAACAATTGCGGCTTGAAAGCAGGGCCCAAGGGGACCGGGCATTCAGAGGCTTATGGAGGCCTTTCTGGATGCCTCCTGGGAACCTCCGGGGACCTCCCCTCCGCGGCTGGTGACCTGCGGGGGATATCGCTTCCGCCCCGGCCCCGGTGCCAGAAGCGTTATAATTTCCTCTGATGAGGGGGGGGGGGGAGGGGGGTTTACTGATTGCTTCCCAGGGTTAGTGAGATCGATACTGAGATCGATGTGGTGCCCCGAAGTGTCCCGTGGTATCCCGTGTCCCGTTGAGTGAGATCGATAGTGAGATCGATAGTGAAATCGACAAGTGTCCCGTGGTGTCCCGTGGTGTTCCGTTGAGTGAGATCGATAGTGTGATCGATACTGAGATCGATGTGGTGCCCCGAGGTGACCCGTGGTGTCCAATGGTGTCCCGCTGAGTGAGATCGATAGTGAGATCGATAGTGAGATCGCCAAGTGTCCCGTGGTGTCCCGTGGTGTCCTTCCGTTGAGTGAGATCGATAGTGAGATAGATCGTGAGATCGATAGTGAGACCGATGTGGTGTCCCGTGGTGTCCCGTGGTGTCCCGTGGTGTCCCGCTGAGTGAGATCGATAGTGAGATCGATAGTGAGACCGATAACGAGATCGAGAGGTGTCCCGAGGTGTCCCGTGGTGTCCCGTGTTGGCCCTTGGTGTCCCGTGGTGTCCCGTTGAGTGAGATCGATAGTAAGATCGATAGTGTGATCGACAAGTGTCCCGTGGTGTCCCGTGGTGTCCCGTGGTGTCCCGTTGAGTGAGATCGATAGTGAGATCGATTGAGTCAGATGTTGGTTCCCCACCCCCTCCCCCCCCCACAACCTCCTTTCACCCGAAGGGTGGTCGTATAGGTATATGTATATGTAGAATACCCTCACAGACAAGCTGCTCAGGGAATCACAAACAAAAACCTACAGCAAAGAACCTCGACACTGGAAGCGCCCTTTCACCCCCTCCCACCCCCTCCCTCTGGCTTGAGGCTGTATACACAACCATTCATACAACCCTCACAGACAAGCAGCTCAGGGAAGCACCAAAAAGCATCCAACAAAGAACCTCAATCCTGGAAACGCCCGATCCCCCCCCGCGGCGCCCCCCGCTGTTTCGAGGACGTACTACCCCGGGTCAGCACAAACCCAGGTCGGCCAGGGACCTGTCGCGAACCCTAGCCGGCCGCTCAGCAGCTCCCAAACCCAAGTCAGCGGAAGGTGGAGAGAGGGAATCGGCCCCACGTGGCCGCCTAACCCGGGCCAGCCAAAAGGGGGAGTGGCTGGGCGGCGCGTCAAAGAGGGTAGGGGGAGGGGGGAAGGCTTCTGAGAGGGAAGGAGGCGGCTCATTGGAGGGCGCGGGCCCTAGACCTACAGACAAGGCCGGCGCCTTCTGAGAGGCAGGGGTGCCTCTAAGAAGCCTCTCCTAGGGGAACGGACAATAGCATAAACATAAAAAACTGGGAGGCCCGCGCGGATTTATCCTACCGGCGCTGGACCGCCCTGGCGGCGCCTCTGGCGCCGCCCCTGGCGCGCTCCGCGCGCCAGGGAGGGGGGTCCAGCACCGGTCCGAGAAATCCGCGCGGACCTCGGAGTCTCTTTCTGTTCGTGCCATGTTTCGCCCCCCCTATCTGAGAAGCCGTCCCCCCCCGCGCACCAACGCCCCCTCTGCGCGCGGCCGAGCTGGCGCTGAACCCCCCCGTCATACTCGAGGCCTCCTAGATGGGGTCGGAGTAGACAGGATCGGAGGATCGCGCCGCATCCCCGATGCATCGGGGATGCATCGGCGATGCATCGGCGATGCACTGGCGATGCTCTGGCGACGTCGGCGATGCATCGGCGACGTCGACTTGAAGCAAATCGGGCCCCACATCGAGCCGCATCGCCGATGCATCGGCCATGCAGCGCGATCCTTCGACCCCCCCTTTACTCGGACCCCATCCCGGGAGGCCTATAGACACACGGCGCCCCCCGCCGAGCACGCGGCGCCGCCGGCCGGGGCCTGCGCAGCGGCCCCGCCTTCGCGGGGCCCTCGGGCGCGGGCGGGGCGGCGCCCGCCGCCTCGGCCGCCGTCGCACGCGCGACCGTCGCGTGCCCCGCGTGTTCTGGGGCGCACAAAGACATACGGGTACTAATTGCACGTTCTGCTCGGAGGTGCGCGTCCGACCCGAGCATCTGGTACATCCGTCTTGTGGTATCTCGTTTCACGAGCGGTGTGGCAAGCAAGCGCCCGCCACGACGCAGATACTACGAGATTTCTCGGTGCGCGCGTCGCCCCTGGGGGGGGCGACGCACACATAGTGTTAGTATGTTGGGGCGACGCCGATGTTCCCCCTCTCCGCGGCTTGACGTTGGGCAGGCGGATGCCAACTGGGATCGTCGTCGGGATCATCGACTTAGGCCGGCGTGCTTGTTCTCGGAACGCTCTCTTGCTCCAAGAAAATCTCGTGGTCGGAGTGCTGGGCACTGAGATCGTAGCGTCGAGATGATGCACAAAGGAGGCCGAGTAAAAGAGGTAGCGACTTGGCGACCTGCGCGCTGCGGCTGGCACAGTAGCCTGCGTGAGCGCAGCTGGACAACAGAAGGCAACGGAGAGGGAGGAGAGGAAAGGAGAGGGGAGAGGGAGGGAGGGGGACAGGGGGGCGAGAAGGGAGGAGGGAGGGGGGGAGGGAGGCAGGAAGGAGGGGCTCTCTAGGGACTCTGCAAGGCGGCGGAAGGAGATAGGGGAAGAGCGTGGAGGGCGGATGGACGGGGCGGGACGCAGGGAGGAGGGGAGTGGAGTAGGAGACGAGGAGGGGGAGGGAGCGGCGAGGAGGGAGAAGCAAGAAGGGAGGAGGATGTTTGGGATTTCGCATCACAAGTTCGCCCAACTGCAAGCAGGATGAAAGTGGCATTACTTATGATGTCGCTGCTAGGAAGCTCTTTGCCACCTCAGTGGCGTATGAGGGTCTCTTGAGGGAACTGGCTTCCAATAGACTTCGTTACCCCGCACTCACGTTTGCTAACTCCCAGGACAGCTTCCACATTGACCAGAAGGGAAGAGAAAGAGGAGAACAAAGAAGGAGGAGGACGACGAAGACGGCGGCAACACCAACGACGACAGCGGCGATGACAACGACGAACGACGACGATACGGTAGGTTCGTGCGGCGTCGGCGTGCGCAAAGGTGTTTGACACCGCATCGATCTTTCAACCTTGAACCGATCGCGGCCCCGATCGGTCAAGGTTGAATTCCGTCGGGTCCTGTGGCGGTACCGTGCCCCTTGGTGCTTCCGTGTCGTTCTATCATGCGGAGTTCAACCTTGCACGCCGTCGCCAGCGTCGCTGGCGCGCCATCACCGCATGAACCTACCGTAGACGACGACGACGACGACGACGACGACCGACGACCGACGACCGACGACGACGACGACGACGACGAGGACGACGAGGACGACGAGGACGACCGACCGACCGACGAACCGACGAGCCGAGCACATCAACACACATGCCGACAAACTGACGAGCCGAGCAGACCTTTCTACAGGCCGTTCCCCTCACGACACCCCCTTGCGCGCGCGACCAAGCTGGGGGGGCAAACACAGATGGCCGCACCGCTGCTCCCCAGACCTCTCCCACTGGGGCACCTATCTTCGCGCGTCGCGCTCCGCACTTCGCGAGGCGCGATAATCTTGGCGTTTTCGCGACGCCCCCCCCCTGGAACGGGATGAGGGACTCGCGCCTCGCTCTGAAACCGCCCAGACCGCGAAGCGCGACTGACTTCACACCCTCGTGACGGCGCTAGAAACACGGATATAGGCTTAGGTCGGGCGTGTCCTCCGAAAGGCGGAGCTTGGACGATTAACTCAAAATAGTCAAACAAAAATTCAAAAATAGCCAACAACTATTCCAAGAATCGTCCCCTGACTATTTTTTACTATTTTAGAATATTCCTCCTGTAGAGGAACACGCCCGGCTTAAATATAGGCACCGTTGCTCCCCGCCCGGCCGTGATCTCGAGGCGAATCTGGCCGCGTCGAAGAGGGCCAGGCAGCGACACGGTCAGACCACCGCCATTGAAAGGTCGGGCATGTCCTCATACAGGGGGATTTGGGACAAAAAATCTACAAAAGAGTCAAAAGTATGCAAACATGATCCAAAAAAAAGCAAGAAATTGTCCCCTGACTATTTTGTAACTATTTTTGAATTTCCTCCTGTAGAGGGACAGCCCCGATTTCACACCTGATGGAACGCCAAATGAGGAACGATGCCCCTCTGGGGCCGCGGGAGCGCCTGGGTGCACGAGGAGCGCAAGAGGGAGCAGCGATGGAAGGACCCGAGGATTAGGTCGGGCGTGTCTCCCTACAGGCGGATTTCGGACGAGCAAGAAGAAATATAAATTTAAATATACATATATATATATATATACAAAAAGAAGCGAAAAAGCGTCCCCTGACTATTTCTTGACTATTGTTGAATATTCCTCCTGTCGAGGGACAGTCCCGACTTCAGCTGAGGATCGGCGAGCCCCTTCCGAACCCGACCTGCTCCGTGCCTGAGGGCCCTGGCTGCACCTCGGGCCTCCGGCGGCCGATCGGGGGGCTGCGGGCACCCCGGAACACCCTCGACGAGGCGAGGCGCCCGTCTGTCACCCCGGGCGGGGCGGCCCTACGAGAGGCCGCCCGTGGCGCCAGAGCGCCGAGAGCGAGAGCGAGAGAGAGAGAGAGAGAATTGCACAAACTTTGTATGACTACGTCTCTCCTGGCGCCTACGGATTAGCGGACAGCGGATGGCCGGTCTCAGTTGACATGAGACCGGCTATCCACTAAGTCGTAGGCGTTCGGAGGTGGGATCCGGAGGGCGTCGGAGCCGGACGGCATAGATCAACCGCTCAGAATCGGATATGTGCGGGACTCTCCGACGAGGCGCAGTTGCTGGAAGGCAGCCCCGAAGCAAGAACACCCCCCAAAAGGCAAAGAATACGCAAGATCAGGTCGGGCATGTCCTCTTACAGGTCCCCTGACTATTTTTAACTATTCTTGAACATTCCTCCTGTAGAGGGGCGTGCCCGACTGTAACGCAAGAGAACGCTGGAGGTCAGCAGCGATCTGCTCCCTGCGTCGAGAGCCTGGGGGCGAGGTGGCGGCCAAGCTGAGCCCCCAGCTAGGCCCCCCGCGTTCCTCGACCCCCGAACCTCGATCATCGATCCTCGACCCTGGGGACGAGCCTCGAACCTCGGATCCCAATCCTCGACCCTGACGGGCGACGACAGGAGGGGGGGGGGGGACCAGTTCACCTGGAGTCGGCGATGCATCGCCGATCCATCGGCGGGAGGCCCCCGATAGCAGATCCGCACGCCCCTGGGCGGGGCGGGCTGTCGGGGGCCCTATGGCGAAGAGTGGATCACTGGGGGTCGATGCGTTTGCCCCCGAACAGGCACAGCCTCCTGAGGTTGCCCCTGAGGCTCGATCCTCGATCCTCGGCCCTGGGGACGACTGGTCGTGCACGGACGAGCCCGGCTCTGCGCAAACTCGGCTCAGCCGATTCAGAAAACCTGCGCTGCAGTTTCGGGGGGGGCCTCGAGCCCCGATACTCGAGCCTCGAGCATCAGACCTCGATCCTGGATCCTCGGTCCTCGAGCCTCCGCCCTCGAGCCTCGAGCATCAGACCTCGATCCTGGATCCTCGGTCCTCGAACCTCCACCCTCGACCATCAGACCTCGATCCTCGACCCTCGACCCTCGACCCTCGACTTAGGTCGGAGTTTCCTCCTACAGGCGGATCTTGAAGCAAAAATCAAGCATGGTTACACGTGTTTAAAATCAGTCCCAAAAAAATCATCGAAACATCGTCCCCTGACTAGTTGTTTTACCCACTTCTGCATACTCCTCCTGTAGGAGGGACGTGCCCGACTCGACCCTCGACCCTCGACCCTCGACCCCGGGGACGGCTGCGCGACCCGCCGCGGGGCCGGCGCCCCCGCCCAGCAGGCACGGCAGCCGCTCCAGCACGGCCGCGGCCCGCAGCTCCTGGAGGCCGCCACCGCCGCCGCCGTCGTCGTCGTTGCCGTCGTCGTCGTCATCGTCGTCGTCGGCGTCGGCGTCGCCGTCGCCGTCGGCGTCGGCGTCGGCGTCGCCGCCGCCGTCGTCGGCGTCGGCGTCGTCGGCGTCGTCGTCGGCGGCTCTCGTCAGCTCCGCGCGGATTTCTTGGATCCGCGCTGGAGCCCCCTCCCTGGCGCGCGGAGCGCGCCAGGGGGCGGCGCCGGGATCCAAAAAATCTTCGCAGAGCGTCGAAAGTGAATGATTGTGCAGCTCTTTCGTCTCCGAGCGGCGTCGAGGCCATCGGGGCCGACTCGACGATCTTCAGACCGAGTGTTAACGCAAACGCTGACGCAGACTCCAGAGTACTGGACAGAGCAGCGCAGACTTGCTTCGACATGTTCGGCCCCTGGGGTCCCTCGCTGGCCGCCAGGACGCCAGGACCATCAGCAGAACACTCAGGACGAAAGGCTGGCCCCAGGGAAACGGTCGGGGCTTCTGGTGGGCCGCATGGAAAAGAAGGCAGCTCGGATCTCTGCACGGATCCCCGCAGGGATACTGAAGGGGTACGATCTTCGCGCTGCCATCAGGCACGCCGAACGAAGAACGGAGGGGCCCGTCTGGCCACGGCCCGCCTCATCCACGGGTGAGCTCCCCGACCTGGAACCCGGGGCGCGGCCCGAAAACGCGGGCAAAGAACAGCTCACGCGTGTCGTCGACAAACACTCGGTGGCAACCCGTGGGGGCCTCCCGTGCCATGTGGTCGGCTCTTACGGATCGACGCTGGCCGACGCCAGATCGACGCTACATTCGACACTCATCGACGCTAGCCGACGCCAACTCGGCACTATCTCATCGACTCCCAGACACTACTTGACGCTAATCGACGCTGAAGGCAAAATCGACGCTGATCGACGCTAATCGACTCCCAGACGCTAATCGACGCTAGTTGACGAGGGTACACGAGGCTCCCGTGATTGGCTACCGAACAAATACGCACACGCGACAGTCCTCGTGCTGCTGCCACAAGAGGAGCGCGGAAGAGAGAAAAAGAGGAACGGAGGGGGCGCTTCTGTGGCCAGGGCGCGCCTCGGACGCGACTAGCTCCCCCGACCTCCTGCTCCTCCTGCTCCTCCTCCACAAATCCTCCTCCTCGTCCTCTGAGAAACGGCCCGAAAACCAGAACCCCTCATGAGCCGAAAATTGTCTTATTGTTTGCAGCGTCGTGGCTGCAGGGGCGGTTCTCAGCGGGATGCTACGGCGGCGAATATATGTGCCTAACCGGCTGATTACGGAAGCTGTCTCCCCTACATGGCTCGGGGGGGGTCTGGGCCGTGTGGGGGCTCTGCCCACCTAACGGGGACATCGACCGCCCCTAGGACACTTAGGGCGCTTGTAATTCTCGCGCAAGCTATCTTAAGCCAAATGAAAGCCGCCGTAGTATCCACGTAGAGCACCCTATCCCCCGTAGCAACTCCCGCCGTAAGAGATCGACGGTGAGCGATAGGCCCGCCATTGAGCGATGCCTGGTCGCTGGGCGTTTCGTCGAAGATCGAGAATCGCCGACGAGGCTCGAGGATCGAGGGTCAGGGCTCAAGGTTTGATGATCGAGGATCAAGGACCGAGGTTGAAGGTTCGAGGATTCAGGACCTAGGACCGAGGATCGAGGATCGAGGGGCGAGGTTCGCGGCTCGAGGTCCGAGGTCATCGCGGCGACAAGGTTCAAGGAGCCAGGTCTTTCGACGAGTCTTTGTCGGATGTTGCTAGGAGTGCCCCTGGCCCAAGGTGCCCCCAGGATTGTCGAAGTGGCCCAGACGGCCTCCAGAGCACGCCCCACGAGGTCCAGGGTAGGAGAAGAAAAAAACACACAAACGTAAACTTCTGGCGCTCCGCGCGGATTTCTTAGATCCGCGTCGGACCCCCCTCCCTGGCGCGCGGAGCGCGCCAGGGGCGGCGCCGGAGGCGCCGCTGGGTGGGCCCAGCGCGGATCCGAGAAATCCGCGCGGAGCGCCCAAAGTTTATGCTTGTGTGATTTTTGCTCTTCTTCGAGGGGGACAGGGGGATGGAAGAGGAGGAGGAGGGAGGAGGAGGTGGAGAAAGAGGAGGAGGAGGAGGAGGAGGAGGAAGGAGGAGGGAGGAGACAGAGGAAGGAGGTGTAGTTTGTGTGGTTTTCATGTTTGTGTGGGGCCCCCAAAAGGAAGCCAGAAGCTGGGGGCACCTCGGGCCAGGGGCACCTGCAGCCACCCCCGCCTCTGGACGCCCTCGGCTCTGCTGGGCGCCTCCGGAGCCCTCCAGAGGTCGTCGTCGTCGTCGTCGTCGTCGTCGTCGTCGTCGTCGTCGTCGTCGTCGTCGTCGTCGTCGTCGTCGTCGATCGGTGCTCGCGTCGTCGCCCTCTGCGAGCAGGGGCGCGCGCTCGCAGCTCGGCCCTGGCCGCCGCTCCGCCTACCCAGAGGCCGCCGGTGTCCGGAGCAGCTCCAGTCCGGCGCAGCAGGATCCTAAGGCGCAAGTCGGGCACGTCCCCCTACAGGGGGATTTTCCACGAAAATAAGAAATACCCCAAAAATGCCCCAAAAAGGTCAACAAGTACTCAAAAATAGTCCCCGTACTATTTTGGGACTTTTTTTTGTACTATTTTTCGGGTATTTTTATTGTTCGTCGAAAATCCCCCTGTAGGGGGACAGGCCCGACATAATCCTAAGCTTAAGTCGGGCACGTCCCTCTACAGGAAAGAGTACAGAAAAGTACTGAGAAAAATACTCCGGGGACCAGACGGACGGGGCTGGACCTAGACGGTGTTTGGGGCGATTTCGTGAGCCGTTTTCGTTTCGACTTCGCTGCGCGGTGAAGGCGGAGTCGAGACAAAAGCGAGGGAAAACGAAAACAAAACGAAAACGAAAAACACCGTTTAGGTTCAGCCCTGGACGATTTGTTCGATTATGTTTGACCATTTTCTGCAGTTTTGGACTATTCAAAACTTTTCTTCCAAAATCGGCCTGTAGGGGGACATGCCCGACCTAATCCTAAGGATGCGACGCAGGGATGCAGGGGCCCTGGACGCCCAAGCTGAGACCAGCGATGATGGTCAAGGATGGGACCGAACATGCCAGGATCAGAGGGTGGCCAAGGGAAGCTGCTCCTCATGGTCCTCCTGTGCTCAATGCACATGGGCCCCTGGTGGACCTCGCGACAACTTGCCGGGGGCCAGCACCTCGTCCAGCTGGATCGCTCACTGGCTGCACCCGGGGCCGAGAACGTCCCCTCCTCCCCGAGATCCGATGCTGCGAAAAATTGCAACATCGCGACCAGAAGGAGGAGGAGGGAGGACGAAGAAGAGGAGGCCCAAGACCCCGTCTATCTGCGCCACTCTTCGAGCCCCCATCGATCTGTGATGATCCCAGGGCCCGGAGCTGGGCGAGAACGCGCCAGGGGTTACAGAAGTGCGACGCCTGGATCCCAGGGCTCGGGCCAAGAAACGCCCGCGTTGATTTCTGCCGGCGCCTTGGAGGTCTGGCCCCTCCTCCTCTCGTTGAGGGGTCGACGACTCCTGCTGTCCCTCGACTCGCGATGAAACGCCGACGGTCTGATCCGGATTTCCCTGGGGATCTCTGCATCTACCTCGATCGGTCTGGCTCGGCCTCGATCCACCTCGACCGACCCCTGCTGATCTGGCTGGACCTCCGCCGGTGGGTCGGCGGAAATGCGCCAAGACCCGAGGGGTTCTCGCCGTCGGCGGGCCCGGCGCCCCACCCCCTCGGGGGGGAGGAAGAGGAGGAGGGAGGAGGAGGAGGAGGAGGAGGAGGAGGAGGAGGAGGAGGAGGAGGGAGAGGGAGGAGGAGGAGGAGGAGGAGGAGGAGGAGGAGGAGGAGGAGGAGGAGGAGGAGGAGGAGGGGGGCGCGGTGGCGCGGCCTGCGCGAACCGCAGCAGCGTCCTCCCGCTGTGGTCCTTCCACTCCTGGGGGGGGGGGGCGCGCGCCGCGCCAGGGCGAGGGACCGCCCTCGGCCCTCGCGCAGGGCTGAACCCACTCGGTGTTTCTCGTGTTCGTTTTGTTTTCGTTTTCCCTCGCTCTTGTGTCGATTCCACCTTTGCCACAAAACAAAGTCAAAACGAAAATTGCCCACGAAATCACCAGAGACACTATTTAGGTCCAGCCCTGCCCTCGCGCCCAGGCTCTTCCGGCTGGAGGCAGCCTTGCCGCGGCAACACGCGAGAGCCTCCCAGACCGTCTGGCTGGCTCTTGCGACGTTCGCCGACGCTGATCGGCGCAAATCGACGCCAAATCGGCGCTCTCCCATCGACTACCTGACGCTAGCGCACGCCAACGTGCACTCTGAAGACGGAATTGCGAGGACGCGCACGGCTCCCATGGTGTCCGAGCAGATGGGTTCGGAGGATGCATCGGCGACGTCGGCGTGGAGAAAAACGGGCTCCACATCGATCCGCATCGTTGATGAATCGGCAATGCGGCGTGATCCTCCGACTCCGACCGCGTCTGCTCGGACCTCACCTGGGAGGCCTAGAATTATGCTACCGAGCAACTGTGAGCTCTCTTCTAGACCGTGAGCGAGACTCGTGGCAAGACGTCCAGTGCCCTTGCACTTTTTACGTCGCAGCGCGGCAGAGGCGATCCGCACGCGCGCTCTTGTAGCCTGTGGCGCGTGGCGTACTACTTATCCCGGCAGCAAATAGCCCGCGGCCGCGGAACGTAGGCCAGCGGGTCCAGTGCCCTCACACGAGACCTCGTGGACTTCCGTGCATTCGGCGCAGGGGCAAGAACGGACGCCGGCGTCCCGCGGGCGGCCCCCCCTCCGCGGGGCGAGCTGCATCCCCGCCACCCGCTCCTCACCGCAGCTGGAGGGACAAAAAAAGCACACACACACACACCTCCTCCTCCTCCTCCTCCTCCTCCTCCTCCTCCTCCTCCTCCTCCTCCTCCTCCTGCTCC
>CAUYUJ010000172.1:56555-61555 GCA_963575745.1 Prorocentrum cordatum
CCTCCTCCTCGTGGCTCCTCCTCCTCCTCCTCCTCCTCCTCCTCCTATTCCCTCCTCCTCCTCCTCCTCCGCCTTATCCTCCTACTCCCTCCCTCCGCCCTCCTCCTCCTCCTCCGCCTCCTGCTGCTCCTCTCCGCCTCCTCCTCCCCCTCCTCCTCCCCTCTCCCCTCCTTCTTCTCTTCCTCCTCCGCCTCCTCCTCCTCCTCCTCCTCCCCCCCCCCTACTCCTCCTCCTCCTCCTCCTCCTCCTCCGCCTCCTCCTTCCTCCTTCCTCCTTCCTCCTTCCTCGTCCTCCTCCTCCTCCTCCTCCTACTTCTCCTGCGCCTGCTCCTCATACTCCTCATCCTTAGCCTTTTTCCACTCGTGCTCCTCCACCTCCTCTCCTCCTTCCGCTAGGGACGCGCGCCGCGCGGGGGGGTGGATGAAGGGCCTTTTTCGCCTCGGCCCTGGAGCTCTGCTCGTCGTCCTCCGCGCCCTCGTCCTCGCTCTGCCATCCAAGGTGGGGGGTGGGGGCAGGTCCGAGTGGCGGTGCGCACTCAAAGGTGGGGATGCACATCTCGCGGGGGTTCCTCCTCGTGTCCTCTTCAATCCTGCGTCCTCCTCTTTCCTCCATCCTCCCTCCTCCCTCCGTCCTTCTCCCCTCCCTCCCTCCCTCCCCATACCCGCTCTTTCCTTTCCTCTCCTCCTCCTCCTCCTCCTCCTCCTCCTCCTCCTCCTCCTCCTCCTCCTCCTCCTCCTTATTTCAAGCTTTAAGCCTTTAACTGCGTGATCCCACGACGTGAAATCAGCAGTCGAGACATAACACAGTTGAGGGCAAGCTGTGGGCACGCACAACACCTCACCTCCTCTTGATGGGGCTGCCGGGGTCGATCTAGTTCTTGGTAATGAGTTCACCCCACGCTTTAAGAGGCCGAAGATCAAGCGGCGTCTTTGTTCTGGGGGTGTCCCGCACTCCTGCCCCAGCTGCCACCATCGCGACGAGGTGGGCCCATCCACAAGAAGTTTCGGATTCGATCGTGGATTGTGAGCGGATGAAACAACAGACTGGCGAGCCAATTTGGCCCGCAACAGCAATGCCGTTCTGAAGTTCGCTGTTGCAAGCTCCTCGCCCGAAGACTTAAGAGCTAGAACGGCTCATTTCTTCTTCTTCTTCTTCTTCTTCTCCTCCTCCTCCTCCTCCTCCTCCTCCTCCCCCCTCCTACCTCATCTTCCCTCGTTCCTCCATCCTCCCTTCCTCCCTCCCCCTCCTTTCTCCCACTTCCTCGCGCATCCTCCTTCCTCCTTCCTCCTCCCTCCTTCCTCCTCCTCTTTCCTCCTGCTCCCCCCTGGGAGGGCGGGGTGGGGGCAGCAACTTGGGGAGGAGGCAAGGGGGGACAGGAGCAAGTGGGGGAGGAAGCCCGGCGGCCGCAACAGAGGCACGCCGAACCCACGGGGGAAGCACCGCACGCGCCCTGGGGCTGCCACTCCCCCCCAGCAGCTGGACGGCGCTCGAGAACGAAGCGGTGCGGGCACGTGCTGCCCCCCTGGGAGCAGTCCCCGCTCCTGCTGTGGGCGCCGGGGAGGGGTGGGAGGGCGCCAGGCGGCCTGCGGCGCGCAGGCCACGGCCTGGCCCATCCCTGGGCCCAGGGCGCACCTGGCCACGGGGCCAGCGCGCGCATGCATGGTGTAACTCTCGCCGCCCGAGAGAGGAACGAGGCTCCCCTCCGCCCGCCCCGCCCTCCAACCGCAGCGCTCCGCCTCTGCCCGCGCGCGCGCGCGCGCCCCAGGCCGCTGGTCCTCCTCCGACTCGTCCGTCGTCTCCTTGGCGGCGGCCGTGCCCTGCAAGGGAGCCGCGGCGCCGCTGGGCGGCAGGCGGAGCGCCGGAAGAAGCACGAGGCACCCTCGCTCGTCCCACCCAGTATGTCCGTGAGCCCCTCCTCCCCCTCTCGCTCCTCCTCTTCCTCCCGCTCTTGCTCCTCCTCGGCCTTATCGTCCTCATCACAGAGGAGGTGAGAAGAACAGGGATGATGATAAAAAAACGATGCTGATGACGGTGATGATGCTCGTGATGCTGATGCTGATGATGATGATGCTGACGATGATACTGATGCTAATGATGATGGAGATGATGCTAGTGGTATTATGACGATGATGGTAATGCTGATAATGATAATAATAATAATAATGATGATGATGCTGATGATGATGGCGATGATGATGATGATGCTGATGATAATGATAATGATGATGACGATGATGATGATGATGATGATGATGATGATGATGCTGATGACGATGATGATGATGATGATGATGATGATGATGATGATGATGGCGATGATAGTGATGATGACGATGGCAATGCTACTGATGATGATGTTGATGCTGACGACGACGAAGATGATGTTGATGACGATGACGATGACGATGACGATGATGACGATGATGATGATGATGATGCTGATGATGATGATGCTGATGATGATGATGATGATGATGATGATGACGATGATGATGGATGATGATGCTGATTGGAATGATTATGATGGTGCTGCTGATGATGCTGCTGATACTGGTGACGATTATGAGTATGATGGGCATGATGTTGACGATGACGACGATGATGACGATAACGATGATGGTGATGATGTTGGTGGTGATGATGATGATGATGATGATGATGATGATGATGATGATGCAGATGATGATGCTGCTGATAATGATGATGCTGATGATGGTGGAGAGGAGGAGGAGGAGGAGGAGGAACGAGGAGGAGGCAAGAGGATGAGGAGGCGGAGTAGGAAAAACAGGAGGAGTGGATGGGGAGGAAAAAGGGATGAGAAACCACGAACATGAGGAGGAATCCTCTGCGTCACAGGTCCCGGATACATAGACAGTTGCATGCATATTTGATATCAAAGGAGAAAGGTGGATATAGAGAGAGGGAGACAGAGAGAGAGAGAGAGAGCGGGGGATGAGGAAGATAACGATAGAGTGGCGAGGGCGCCCAGACACAGCCCGCGATGCCTGCTCGTCGTCGTCCTCCTCCTCCTCCTCCTCCCGCCCCCCTGCTGCCGCTGCTGCTGCTCCTCCTCCTCCTCCTCCTTCTCCTCCTCCTCCTCCTCCTCCCCTCTTTCTCCTCCTCCTCCTCCTCCTCCTCCTCCTCCTCCTCCTCCTCTTCCTCCCCCCTCCGCCGCCCATTCCCATGTCCACTCTCCCTCCCCCTCCTTCTCCCCCTCCCCCTCCCCCTTGCCTCGCAGGTGGGGCACCCCCTGCGTGCCGCCCCAGGCGTCCTCGGCCTCGCTGCCCTTCGCCCCGAGGTTGCCGCTCACCATGCGCAGCAGCGTCGGCATGGGAGGTGGCGCAGATCGGGTGGCGTCTCCACGCTCGGCCTGCCCTCCCCCTCCGGGGGGGCCGCGGGGGGCGGACGGGGGAATGGGGGGAGGGGGGAGGAAGAGGGCGGAGGAAGAGGAGGAGGAGGAGGAGGAGGAGGAGGAGGAGGAGGAGGAGGAGGAGGAGGAGGAGGAGGAGGAGGGGAGGAGGAGGAGGAGAGGAGGAGGAGAGGAGAGGAGGAGGAGGAGGAGGAGGAGAGGAGGAGGGGAGGAGGGAAGAGAGGAGGAGCAGGAGGAGGAGGAGGAGGAGGGTCGGGACGGCCTGGCAGCAGAACATCCAGCTTCATCATCAGCAACGCCTGCATGCCTCCTCATTGGCCCGAATTCGGGCTGCTAACTCTCGCAATCGGTCCGACTCGACCAAGCGCGAGGAACCTGCAGCACGGGTGCCTGGAGGGGCAAGGAGCACCGACTTGGGCGGCGCCCGCGCAGGAGCCACCGAATCGTCACCCTCGGGATTCTTTCTGTAATGAGGTTGGTGGCCAGCACGGAGGCGAGCGAGCGTACTTGCTCCTGAGGTGCTCAGCTTCCTCTCACACTCCTGGCCCAGCGAGGAGGGGGAGGAGGCGAGGGGGAGGAGGAGGAGGACGGGTAGGAACAGCAGTAGCAGCAGCATCAGCAATAGTCATTGTAGTAGCTGCAGGCGTCCGCAGCAACAGTAACAGCAGCCGCAGAAGCAGTAACATACTACCCCCAGTAGCATCAGTGATAGCAACAACAATTGCAATAACAGTAGTCGTAGTAGTCGGAGAAGGAGGAAGGCGAGGGAGGAGGACGAGTAAGATTAGCATGACAGTAAGAGGGGGTGGAACAATACATGGCGGGGTAGAATGTCAGATACGGCGCCGGATGTACCTAGCGTAGGTCATCTGTCGTCTCCACGCTTTGATTCACCATTTGCTGCGCATTTAGAGAAGGGGGAGCTTTACACACTGGAAGAACAGGAAGAGGAGGCGGATGAGCTGGAGGAGGATGAGGACGGCGGAGCAGGAGAAGCAGGAGAAGCAGGAGGACCAGTGGAAAGGGGAGTGGGGGGGATGGGAGACAGCAGCGAAGAAGGAACCGGACCCAGAAGTGCGGCCGACGATGCAGCGGGAACACCCTTGAGACACACGTAGGAGCAACTTGTGCGTGCGTGTGAGAGTGCGTGTGTGAGTGAATGAGTGTATGTATGTGTTCTGTGCTGTTGCGCGTCGTGTTGTGTGTGTTGTGTGCTGTGCTGTGTGTTGCGTGTCGTGTGTTGTGTGTGTGTGTGTGTTGCGTGTGTTGTGTGTTGTGTGTTATGTGTGTTGCGTGTGTTGTTTGTGTGTTGCGTGTTGTGTGTTGTGTGTTGCGTGTGGTGTGGTGTGTGTGTGTGTGTGTGTTATGTATTGTGTGTTGTGTGTTGGGTGTTGTGTGTGCTGTGTGTTACGTGTTGTGTTACGTGTTGTGTGTTATGTGGTGTGTGGTGTGTGTTGTGTGTTGTGAGTGTGTGTTGTGTGATGTGTTGTGTGCGGTGTGTGGTGTGTGGTGTGTGGTATGTGGTGTGTGGTGTGTGTGTGTGTGTGTTGTGTGGGGAGCTGCAGAATTATACGTGGGAGAGGAGGGAGCAGCACTGCAGATTGCCAGGGGAGGGTGGAGAGTAGCACTC
>CAUYUJ010000172.1:66555-74055 GCA_963575745.1 Prorocentrum cordatum
TATGACGGTGTGGCAGGACTTGCCATAAGCAACTGTATACGTCCGCACAACTTACTCCGAGACGCCCTGGCTAGAGGGGGACAACAGCTCCCGCTCGACACCTCCTCGCAATTAAATGTAATGGAGGCGCCCTGGAGGACCCCAACACTCAGGAACGACGCTCTCTCGTCGACGTTTTCTTATTCGGCGTTTCGACATTGGGCGGAAGAGTGGGGGGTTTGGCTCGGGACCTCTGCTTAGCGCGACTGTTTGTAACCGTGCGCCCTCTAAGGGAGAAGCTCCACCTGCTCGAAAGAGGCGCCAAAAAACAGCCAAGATCTTCTCCAGGGGGAGGGGGGGATGGGGGGGCTCGAGGGCCCGCGACGTTCGGCAAAACAATGATTAGGAAAACGATCACCTGCCGAGACTTCCCCGAACTTCACTCAAGCTGGTGAGTGGCCCGAGGGCGCGTTGCCTCGCATGACGGCCACGTCGGCGCGGTGCGCGCACAAAGAGCGCACTTCTGAAGGTTCCTCCCGGGAGCTGGCATGCAAAGAGCTCCCCCTTTTTCAGGGGGGTGGTCCGTCCACCTGGTGGGCGGGCGCAGGGGGGGAGAGGGCAAGACACACGAGGTGCAGCGCAACGTGTTAGATCACATGTTTGCATGGTGGTCGTCGTAGTTGTCGTTGTCGGGGTCCTCCTCCTCCTCCTCCTCCTCCTCCTCCTCCTCCTCCTCCCCCTCCTCCTCCCCCTCCCCTCCTCCTCCTCCCCTCATCCTCCTCTACTCCTCCTCCTACTCCTCTCCCCTCCTCCTCTGTCGCGGAATGACCTGGAGCTGCCCCCAGCGCCTCACCGCGCGGTGCTCCACCGCAGGGCATGGGCGCTATGGAGCCCCGTCGCCCCCGAGACGCCCTCGAAGATCACAGGAGGAGGGAGGGGAGGAGAGGAGGAGGCGGATGAGGAGGAGGAGGAGGAGGAGGGGCTGGAGGGAGGGAGGAGGGAGGGAGGGAGGGAGGGAGGGAGGGAGGGATGGAGGGAGGGAGGGAGGAGGGAGGGAAGGGAGGGAGGGAGGAGGGAGAGGGAGGAGGGGGAGGGAGGAGGGAGGAGGGAGGAGAGGAGGGAGGGGGGAGGAGGGGAGTGGAGGGAGAGGGAGGAGGGGAGGAGGAGGGAGAGAGAGGAGGAGGACGGAGGAGGAGGAGGAGGAGGAGGAGGAGGAGGAGGAGGAGGAGGAGGAGGAGGAGGAGGAGAAGGAGGAGGAGGAGGATGGACACACCGGCCCTCCTCCGAAGGGGCTAGGGCCAAAACTCGGGCCTCCAGCGGCGCTCAGGACGATCCAGGCACCCCCACAACACCCTCGGCGAGGGGAGGAGGAGGAGGAGGAGGAGGAGGAGGGGAGGAGGAGGAGGAGGAGGAGGAGAAGGAGGAGGCGCAGCTGCTGGGACGCTCAGGACGATCCAGGCACCCCGGGCACGGGTTCCGTGTGTTCTTTCGATGTTCCCATGGACTCACCACGCGGTGTGGTCACAGGAGGAGGAGGAGGAGGAGGAGGAGGAGGAGGAGGAGGAGGAGGAGGAGGAGGAGGAGGAGGAGGAGGAGGAGGACACTCCAGGCCTGCATATAGTTGCTGGTGCGCACACCGTTTTGGGGTCCCGATCGTCGCCGCCGCCCCCGCGCCGCCTCTGGCGACGCGTCGGCGGCGGGAGGCGCCGAGGCGGCCGCCTCGGCGCTGGCGCCGCTCGCCTTCGGCGCGCGCGGTCGCGCGCGGAGGGGGGGACGCGCACGACGCGAGGGCGGGGCAAGCTCGGGGCGGGCGACTGTGAAGGGGCCCAGGGACAGACCACAAAACAGACACAAATCCCAGGGAGATCCGTCGTACTTCAGGAGCACCTCCCAGAAATTCATCTCGAGCACCCGGACGGGTATCGAAACGGCGTCGAACGAGTGTCGCCCCCGACGCGTGAAAACCCTCCAGCTTCGGCACTTCCCGGTGCTCGAAACTCTCTCTGGTGGTCAAGGCTACAGCAGGCCGGAACATCATAATCTTTGGAGTCCCGAAGCGGTGCGGTGACAGACCGTGCGGTGACCTCGAAATCCCCCAAGACCTCACCGCACGGTCCGTCACCGCACGGTCTTGGGACCTCGGAGGCCCCAGTCGCCCGAGACGTCCTCGGAGAAGGACCCGAGTCCCCAAACCGTGCGGTGACCCCGAATCCCCACCGACTCACCGCACGGTGCGGTCACCACCCCATCTGGGGGCCCCCGTCTGGGGGCCCCCGATGGGAAGCGCGAAGTGCGAACGACTCCGCGCTCTCGCGCCGCCTCCCAGGGGAGAAGAGGAGGAAGAGGAGGAGCCGCACCCGCGAAGCGCGAACAGCTTCGCGCCCTCGAGGGGCGCCCTTGGGAGCCACACGCACAACGAGGAGGCGACCAGAGGCTGCCAGGTCGCTCGGGCCTCCACGCCTCGCGCAGAGAGTCTGCTGCGGCCCCGCGCGCGGGCATTTTCTTTTTGGTGTCGCGAGGGAGGCTCCTCGGTGCTCCTCGAGGGTCGGCGGCGAGCGAGGGGGGGTAGCGAGGAGGAGAACGAAGGGGCCCAAGGACACACATACACACAAATATGCATACACACAACTAAACATCTTCCCCAGATGTTCCAACATTGTTGGGGGTTTTCGTCTTCCCCCCCCCACACTTCCCATATTTTCCCATATTTGCTGGGGAATCGACGATTAATTGTGTCTGTGTGTTTCTCTCCCTCCTGAGAGAAGGCCCTCTCAAAAGGCGGCGGGACTTCTCAGAAGCCCTCGCGCCTTCTGAGCAGTTGTCCGCGTCTTCGGGGAAAGCTTATGGAACTTCTCAGACGGCCGGGGGACGTCGGAATCTTCTGAGAAGGCCCGCCCATTGACACTTCCCCCCGGGCTCGCCGCCGATAAGAAGCCCAAATGGTACCACCATTGCCGAGATCGGGATCAGCCTCCCTCGGTGGATGAGGAGGCCCAGCGATACACAAATAAGTAGACACACATCCAAAGTTTCCCTATATTTGTTTTGCATATGCTCTGGAGTTTCGTCTTCTCCTCCACTCTCTCTATTTCCCAACATGCTCCTGGGAACCGACGTTTCTTTGTGCATGTCTTTCTTCCCCCTTCCCTCGGTGGAAGGCACCCGTCCTGCTTCTCTTCCTCGTCGAGTGGGCTCGATTGGCCCCCTGCGGGGCGCTACGCCCAAACCCACTCGCAACTGCTGCAGCACGCGGAGCGTGGACCGGTCAGAGGCGGAAGCTCGCGCTGGACAAAATTGCGCGGAAACCACGCGCTGGATGCGGTGCGGGAGCCCGGCGTGCACGGCCACTGGAGGGCTCAGCGCTGGAAGATCATCTGGCGAGGAGGAGGAGGAGGAGGAGGAGGAGGAGGAGGAGGAGGAGGAGGAGGACCTCTCTATCAAACTGGTCACATCATCTGTGTCCAATTTTCAGGTAGAGCGCGGGACGTGACCCGGTCAGGATCTGAGACTCGGAATTACACATCGTGCATGGTCCACCAAGACACGAGCTTCGAGCAAAACAAGCTGGATGAACCCGCTAGCATTCTTTACCGCCTAAGGTAGGCGTGCACACGGATGCTCGAATATGCCGAATCAGTTCGAGTCCCGCCGCTTTGTCGGCATCCTTTTTCTCAAGATGGGCTGCTGTGTATATCATATCGCAGGCAACTGCTTAGACGTTGAGTCTCGGCCGCCACTGCACCAAGAGAGACACGTTGACAGGATACAACAGACGTGAGAGCATACGGTTCTCCAGAGGTGGGGCCGTATGACAACATTGCAGATGAGCGTGATGACGATGATGAGTGCGATGACGTGAGCGCCGTGCCAACCAGATTGAAGCCCTCGCCTCCATTAGCTAGAATCAACGTGGTGTCAACAACTTCGGCGGTCCATGGCGACGCGCCGCTATAAGCACCACAAAGTTCCATAGAGTGGCAATGATCAGTCGACCTCCGATGTCATGGTCGAAGATGCCGTTTTCGCCGCTGAAAGCTGTACCGCACGCGAGGCTAGAAACTGCGCGTACAGGGAACAAACGCAAGCTCATCCAACGCTCTCCGCCCAGATGGTAATTCCAGACAGTGCGTGTCGCCAGCACGCTAAACTTGGCCGCGGAGGGAGCGAAGTGGAAGGAGGGCGAGCTTCGGGCCGGTGCTGCGCGCCTTGAAATACCTCACTCTGAACCGCCCGAAATGGGCACAGGAGAGAAATCGCATGATGCCCAACAGGAACTGGTGTCCCAAACCGACAGCTGGTGGGCAGGCGACTGCCTCAAGTGGACAACGTCCGCGGCGACACCGACAACGAGTCATGTTCAGAATGGACAGGAACTGCTGTCGCCCTCCGTCATCATTCTTCCCTTGCCCGTTTGGATCGTGCCGATGATCGCCGGGTCTGGACCCCAACCGCGCCTGGGTTCACGAGGGGCGCCGGAGGAGCAACTGTGGAAGGACTTACGGAGCAGCGTGGCGCAAGCCGTGTGGTGCACACTGCCAAGATGGCAACACACAGGCCAACCGACGGCCTCCCAAGGCTACGGTGGAACCCTTGAAGGTGGGGGCGCTGGTGGCCTTGGCTCGGCCGTCTGTGCCGCCCTCCCCCGCCCGGCCGGCGGTTTGAATCGCCCCCCCCTGGGGCGCCCACTCCTCAGGACCCAGGCCGTCTCTGCGGAAACCAAAAGGTACCGATACCGCGACTCCCCAGACCCCTCCAGGGGTGCCCTCTGACCAGAATCTCGAGGCGAACCTAGCGGTGGCGACCAGGGTCTCCTAGGAGGCCCAGAACGGAGGAGGGGTGGCGGTCTGGTTCCCTCATCCTCCTCCGCCTCCGAGTCTCTGCCGCCGCACCGTGGGGGCCCATGCCAAGACACACCCTGCTTGCCTCCAGGGCGCCCTGTGTTTCTTGGGTTTCGATGGTTTTGCGATAGAGAGCGCGACGCTCCCACACCAAAACTCAGTGGACGTCCTGGGGTCTCAGGGTTGGGGTTTCCTGTGGAAAGTGTCTTGTGGACCGGCCTCCACTGTACCCTGGAGGCGGGCTCCCCCCAGTGTTGCGGGCGGGGAGCCGCGCCAGCCAGCCCCAGGCCCGACCTCGACGGGCGCCGCCGGGCTAGGCCATCCAGGCTTGGGTCGGGCGTGCCCTCCTGCAGGCGGATTTCTGACGATATTTTAAACGTAGCCAGAACAGATTCAAACAACACGCCAACATACGAACGCAATCGCCCCCAGACATTCTGTTTGACCAGTTTTGAATACTCCGCCTGAGAGGGACCTGCCCGACTCAACCTTGGAGGCGGACTCCGCCCCCTGTTGCGGGCGGGGAGCCGACCTCGACGGGCGCCGCCGGGCTAGACCTCGGTCGGGCATGTCCCCCTACAGGCGGATTTCGGAGGAAAACTTTAGATATTCAAGCAATACTAAAAAATAGCCAACGAAATACCCAGAACTCGGCCCCAGATTATTTTGTTGACCATCTTTTGAACATTCCTCGTGGAGAAGGAGAAGCCCGACTGCACTCTGTGTCCCTCAATAGTTTGGGGGCCCCGGACTAGAGGTACCCCCCGGACTACAAGTACCCCTCCCCCGGACTACAGGTACCCCCCCCCGGACTACAGATACCCCCCCCGGACTACAGGTACCCCCCCCCCGGACTACAGTTACCCCCCGGACTACAGGTACCCCCCCCGGACTACAGGGACCCCCCTTAGCCCCTGGAACTACAGGCCCCCCAGGAACTACAAGTAAATCATGCAATATCTGGAAAGTTGTCATTGTCATGATACAGAGTGTCTGTGCGTGCGCGCGTGTGCGTGCGTGTGTGCTTGCGTGTGCGTGTGTGCGGTTCCGTGCGGTTGCGTGCGCGCGTGCGCGCGTGCGTGTGAGTCTGCGCGTGCATGCGCGCGTGCGCGCGGGCGTGTCGTGTGCAACGATGCGCGTGAGGTCCCGCGCGCGTAAGTACTAAACACCCGCGTGCGTGGAACCACGCGTGCTTTGAGGCATGACCATATGCCCCCCCCCCCCCCCCTGGACTACAAGTACCCCCATGCGCGCCCCCCCGGACTACAGGTACCCCCCCCCCCGGACTACAGGTACCCCCCCCCGGACTACAAGTACCCCCCCCGGACTACAGGTACCCCCCCCGGACTACAAGTACCCCCCCCCCCTACCCCCCCCCCCCGGACTAGAGGTACCCCCCCCCGGGACTACAGGTACCCCCCCCCCGGACTACAGGTACCCCCCCCGGACTACAGGTACCCCCAGAACTATGGAGGGACACAGAGTAGTCCAGTCTGGACGGCCCCGCCTGCCCCCCCGGGCCCGGGCGACGCTGGCCCGGCCCTGCGCGCCCAACCCATGCCAAGCAGGTGGAGGCCGCTCCACAAGACACCTTCCATAGGAACCCTTCGGAGGCAACTGCCGGGAGATCTTCGTCGGAAGGATCGAGGAGGAGGAAGCCCCGTGGGGGGGCTGTTACGCCGGAGGGGGCCTCGGATTCGGCGGGATTGCGCCGGATTGAGCGGGATTAAACGGGATTCAACCAGATTCAGCGGGATTGAGCCGGATTGAGCCGGATTTCGGACCAGGGCTGAATCAGAATTTGACCTTCCAGGAGTTGCATCCGAAGAAACCCAACCCTGAGACCTCAGGACGTCCATGGATTTATGGTGCGGGAGCGTCGCGCTCTCCATCGCAAAGCCGTCGAAACCCAAGAAACCCAAGGCACCCTGGAAGGCTAGCTGGGTGTCTCTTGGCATGGGCCCCCACTGTAGGAGGATCCCCACCGGCCGCGACTGCCGTGGCGATCTTCGCCAGAGCAATTAGCTTGAAGGGAACGGGTCCTGAGGTATGCTTGCCCTGGACCCCAGGGCCCTGCCCAAGGACAAACTTCTCATCCCGAGTCGTTTGCCAACAATCCCAGGGGCCGTGGAGGGCCCGGCAACCGAAGGGCCTGGCAAATCCGAAGTCAAAAACCGAAAGGAGGAGAAGCAGGAGGAGGAGGAGGAGGGTGAGGATGGGGGGGAGGAGAATGAGGAGGAGGAGGACGACGAGGAGGAGGAGGCGGCGGACGAGGAGGAGGACAAGGAAAACATGGGGAGGACAGCGGCGACGGCGACGGCTGCGACGTCCGCGGCGGCGGCGGCCCGCGGCGTCCGGCGCCTTCGCCTTGGCCTTGGCGGCCTTTGCCTTCGCGGCGGCCTTCGAGCCTGCGCCGGGCGCCGGCGGCAAGACGACGGCACTGACGGCGGCGGCGACGACGGCACTGACGACGACGGCGACGTCGACGACGACGACGACGGCACTGACGGCGGCACTGACGGCGGTACTGCCGACGGGGTGGGAGTAATGAGGGCCGTCCACGTAGCCCTCCTACTCCTCCCACCCTAGCTGCCCCGATACGCAACGCGCAACCGGTAGCGTATTGATACGGAGCTCAACACGCAGTCTGAACACTTGGGTCTGATGCGATGCAATCGCCAAA
>CAUYUJ010000172.1:76555-89055 GCA_963575745.1 Prorocentrum cordatum
GAAGGCCTATATCGGCGAGCCAAGACGCCTCGCTACTGCTTGGGGGAGGACGGCCCCTGCCGTGCCGACGCCGGGGCTCACGGCCGCCGTGCTGCTGCCAAGGCCGCGGACGGAGGAGCGGAGGCGCTCTCGTGGCCACGGCGAGAGCCGCGGCCACGAGAGCTCCCCAGCTCCTCCTCCTCCTCCTCCTCCTCCTCCTCCTCCTCCTCCTCCTCCTCCTCCTCCCTCCTCCTCCTCCTCCTCCTCCTCCTCCTCCTCCTCCTCCTCCTCCTCCTCCTCCTCCTCCTCCTCCCCCCCGCCCGGCCCAGCTCTTCCCAGGAGCGCACTGGGCGTTCCTGCTGCCGTTCTGCACCTGCTGGCTCCTGACAAACTAAAAAACCACGTCTCTTGTTGCGTTGTTTACCGTGTTTGTTTAAAGCGCTTCCAGGCACGCTGCTGTGAACATATATTTATATATGTATATATAGATGTACATATACACATATACTTATACAGAGACACATAAATAAGCATATGTATTTGCGCCTATATATATATATATATATATATATATATCTATATATATATACGCGTTGTTCTTCGGTTTTGCGTGTTTGGATGCATTGTCAAAGGCTGCGCCTTGTCTTCCCTGCCGTCCTCGCTCCCGCTCTCCTGCTCCTGCCGCCTCCCGCCCCTCCCGCCCCCCGCGCAGAGCGCAAAGCTGACGCGGCCCCCCCCGCCAAAGCGCCCTAAGCCCTGGTCCAAAGCAGGCGCGGAAGAGGCCCAGAGGCCCCACGGCCGGCCAGCAGCGACGACCGGAGACGAGCTAGACTATTGTAAAACAAACGCCGGGAGAACTGGGACCCAAGCAGAGGGAACTGAGGACGTAGTAGACGGCAACGCGAAACAGCGCAATCAACTGATCTGAAAACGCCCAGAGAAAGGGAGCTCAACACGTAGAAGCAAGACGTCGCGTTTGAGCGTGCTTCATTCTTGCTGGGGCCTGACACCGCTAACCAAATCATGAGGTCCAACACGCCGAGCTCAAAACGGGAGACAAAAACGCCCAGGGCAGATTCAAGAAGGGCCAAGCCCACCCAGAACGAAAGAACGGCGCGCCGACCGGAGCCCCGTCCTGAGCCCAAAGTGGTCCTTACAATCGGAGCTCGACCACCAGAAACCTTCCGCTAGAAACCCAACTCTGAGACCCCAGGACTACCTCATCCCTCCTGCCTCCGAACTCACACGTCCCGCCTGCTGCTTCTTGCCTGCTTCCGCCATCCTGCCACGTACCTCTGCCTACCTCCTGTCCTCCTATCTCCCCCGGCCTCCCTGCATCCAGACCCACCCTGCCGCCTACCCTGCCCTTCCGCCTCCACCCGCCCTCCCTCGGTCAAGAGTTGGAGCCGAAGGAGCGTCCCCTCCACCCCTCCGATAGCCCCCCCCGTGGACAGAGCAGCCCCGGTCCTGGACGGGAAACACCAAGTCGAAAAGGAGGTCCATCAGCTCCTGGCTGTCCGACGCCCAAAGGGGGGGAAGGGGGGGGGGCAGGGGGGGAGCTCGCCTGGGACTGCACGAGGAGGGGGATGATGAGGAGAATAGGGGGAGAAAGATTTCGGGGTTGGGAGGAGTGGAAGAGGGTTGCATTTTACGCTGGCTTGCGCGGCTACTTGGAGTCCTGGGGATTTCTCGGATATCCCACAAGTCTTGGGGGGGTTCTGGGGGGATGGAGGAGGAGGTTGAGGAGGAAGAGGAGGAGGACCAGCGTAAACCCAAGGCGCATCAGCGATGTTGTAAGAAGCTTTCTCTCCAAATTACCTCTCCATAGATCCCTGTAACAATATTTTGTCCCAACCCTCCTGCGTTGGGTTCTCGTTTTGAATAGAGCACTGCTCGCGCGTCTCCTTCCCACCCCCTCCCGTCCCTCTCTTCCCCCCTGCCTTTCGCCTCGCTCGTCGCTGCGTGCCAGCTGGGGGCTGCGATCTGTGAAACCGTCGCCACTTTCGGGGCCTGCTGGGGGGCCCAGCACGGTGGGTACCCACGGCGGACTCAAATGGGACCTCGCCATCCCTGGGGGGCTGCGATCTGTGAAACTGTCGCGACTTTCGAGGCCTGCTGGGGGGCCCAGCACAGTGGGTACCCACGGCGGACTCAAATGGGACTTCGCCATCCCTGGGGGGCTGCGATCTGTGAAACTGTCGCCACTTTCGAGGCCTGCTGGGGGGCCCAGCGCAGTGGGTACCCACGGCGGAGTCACATGGGACCTCGCCATCCCTGCCGGGCTGCGATCTGTGAAACTGTCGCACTTTCGAGGCCTGCTGGGGGGCCCAGCACAGTGGGTACCCACGGCGGACTCAAATGGGACCTCGCCATCCCTGCCGGGGTGCGATCTGTGAAACTGTCGCCACTTTCGAAGGCTGCTGGGGGGCCCAACACAGTGGGTACACACGGCGGATTGAAATTGCACCTCGCCATCCCTGGGGGGCTGCGATTTGTGAAACTGTCGCCGTTTTCGAGGCCTGCTGGGGGGCCCAGCGCAGTGGGCACACACGGCGGATTGACACTGCACCTCGCCATCCCTGGGGGGCTGCGATCTGTGAAACCGTCGCCACTTTCGAAGCCTTCTGGGGGGCCCAGCACAGTGGGTACCCACGGCGGATTCAAATTCGACCTCGCCATCCCTGGGGGGCTGCGATCTGTGAAACTGTCGCCACTTTCGAAGCCTGCTGGGGGGCCCAGCACAGCGGGTACCCACGGCTGACTCAAATGGGACCTCGCCATCCCTGGAGGGCTGCGATCTGTGCAACTGTCGCCACTTTCGAGGCCTGCTGGGGGGCCCAGCACACTGGGTACACACGGCGGATTCAAATGAGACCTCGCTATCCCTGGGGGGCTGCGATCAGTGAAACTGTCGCCACTTTCGAAGCCTGCTGGGGGGCCCCGCACAGTGGGTACCCACGGCGGACTTAAATGGGACCTCGCCATCCTTGCCGGGCTGCGATCTGTGAAACTGTCGCCACTTTCGAGGGCTGCTGGGGGGCCCAGCACAGTGGGTACCCACGGCGGACTCAAACGGACCTCGCCATCCCTGGGGGGCTGCGATCTGTGAAGCTGTCGCCACTTTCGAAGCCTGCTGGGGGCCCAGCACAGTGGGCACCCACGGCGGATTGAAATTGCACCTCGCCGTCCCTGGGGGGCTGCGATCTGTGAAACTGTCGCCACTTTCGCGGCCTGCTGGGGTGCCCAGCACAGTGGGTACCCACGGCGGACTCAAATGAGACCTCGCCATCCCTGGGGGGGTGCGATCTGTGCAACCGTCGCCACTTTCGAGGCCTGCTGGGGGGGCCAGCACAGTGGGTACCCACGGCGGATTGACACTGCACCTCGCCATCCCTGGGGACCTCGCCATCCCTGGGGGGCTGCGATCTGTGAAACTGTCGCAACTTTTGAAGCCTGCTGGGGGGGCCAGCGCAGTGGGTACCCACCGCAGATTCAAACTCGAACTCGCCATCCCTGGGGGGCTGCGATCTGTGAAACCGTCGCCACTTTCGAGGGCTGCTGAGGGGCCCAGCACAATGGGTACCCGCCGCAGATTTTAATTAGACCTCGCTATCCCTGGGGGGGCTGCGATCAGTGAAACTGATGCCACTTTCGAAGGCTGCTGAGGGGCCCAGCACAGTGGGCACCCACGGCGGACTCAAATGGGACCTCGCCATCCCTGGGGGGGCGGCGATCTGTGAAACTGTCGTCACTTTCGAGGGCTGCTGAGGGGCACAGCACAGAAGGTATTCACCGCAGACTCGGATTAGACCTCGCCATCCCTGGGGGGCTGCAATCTGTGAAACTGTCGTTACTTTCAAGGCCTGCTGATGGGGCCCAACACAGTGGGTACTTACCGCAGACGCAGATTAGACCTCGCAGTCCCTGGGGGGCTGCGATCTGTGAAACTGTCGCCACTTTCGAGGGCTGCTGAGGGGCCCAGCACAGTGGGCTTCCCGCACGTCTTTCTCCTGCTCTTCGTTCCCGGCTCCCCATGTCCTCTTCGAGGCTGTAGTTGTCGCCCCTCGTTTTTGTACGGTTCTCCTGCGCATCATTCCATAGGCGCGTGTCCTAAGTAGCTTACATATCAAACAAAGGATCCTGCAATTTGATTGTCCATGCAAGTTTCGGCCAACTCGTCGTTTCCCATGATACAAATGGGCGGGTACGTCACAGGGTATTTTTCTTCTGCGGGAAATGCGACGGTGGAAGACAAGCGTATGAAAATCATCGACCGTGCCAAAGCACAACTCCTAAGACTCCAACGCCGCGAATCAACGTTACTGTTGCGTTCTGACGACCCTGCAACGTGCGTGAACACCATCCCTGGAGCATCAACACTACGAACCAACGTGACTGTTGCACCCTGACGGTCTGGCATCGTGCTAGCACATCGATTCTGGAACGTCAACCACGAGAGCCCTTGAAACTGTTATAACATCTTGGGGCGAATGTGCGCGGCACTACCGCGACAATCACACTTTGAACACCAACCCCCTCCATCCCTTAGAGCGTTGCGAACTTGTGCGACGACTGTGCACTGCGCTGAAACGAGAACAACAGCCTGAAAATGGCCCACCCTCCATCCGTGAAGCTCTTGCACGCTTGTGCAACGAATGTGCGCGGCGCGAAGGCGAGAACTACATTTTGAAAACATCCTGACCTCCATCCGTAAAGCCCTTGTAAACTTTTGCAACGAATATGCGCGGCGCTTTGGCGTCAACAACATTTTGAGAAATGTCAGCCTTCCATCCGCGAGTCTCATGCATACATACGAAACGAACGTGCGCGGCGCTAGGGCGAGATTTGCATATTGGAAACGGCCTTCCCTCCATCAGTGAAGCTCTTGCAACGTCTAAGCTTCAGGATCATACATGGTGATGAAGTCTCAAGCGAAACGCCCGCCCCGCCCTCTCAACGCGCCTCGGGGTGCGCCAGGGGGTTGTTTATGAGACACACGGATGGAGGATGAGGAGGAGGAGGAGGATGGAGGAAGAAAGGGAGGCAAAACAGGAGGAGGCGGAGGATATCATACACGGAATTGCTTGGTTGTTCTAGTGTGGTATATTCTTGATCGTTTCAGGGGTTGGGGGGTGTCCGGATCAAGGAGGAGGAGGACGACGAAGTGACTACGGAGAGAAGGTGAAAGAGGAAGAGGAGGACGAGGAGGAGGAAGAGAATGAATAGTTGAGGAGGGAGAAGAGGAGACGAAGGAATCGGAGGATAGTAAGGAGGAGGAGGAGGAGGAAGAGGATAATGGCAAGGGCAAGAAGAGGAGACGGACGCTCCGAAGGTGCAGGGGGAAGCAGTGGAACCCCCCATGGTGCCACGAAGCGCTGCCCTGGGTGGGGGAACCGCATGCGAGAGCAGCCACTGGGGCCTTCGGTGGAGCTCCCTATGGGTCACGAAGCGCTGCCCTGGGTGGGGGAACCGCATGCGAGAGCAGCCACTGGGGCCTTCGGTGGAGCTCTCTATGGGGCCACGAAGCGCTGCCCTGGGTGGGGGAACCGCACGCGAAAGCAGCCACTGGGGCCTTCGGTGGAGCTCCCTGTGGGGCCACGAAACGCTGCCCTGGGAAAAGGGGAACCGCATGCGAGAGCAGCCACTGGGGCCTTCGGTGGAGCCCCCTATGGGGCCACGAAGCGCTGCCCTGGGCGGGGGAACCGCATGCGAGAGCAGCCGCTGGGGCCTTCGGTGGAGCTCCCTATGGGGCCGCGAAGCGCTGCCCTGGGTGGGGGAACCGCATGCGAAAGCATCCACTGGGGCCTTCGGTGGACCTCCCCATGGGGCCACGAAGCGCTGCCCTGGGACGGGGGGGCAGCACGCGAGAGCAGCCACTGGGGCCTTCGGTGGAGCCCCCTATGGGGCCACGAAACGCTGCCCTGGGCGGGGGAACCGCATGCGAGAGCAGCCACTGGGGCATTCGGTGGAACTCCCTATGGGGCCACGAAGCGCTGCCCTGGGTGGGGGAACCGCATGCGAGAGCAGCCACTGGGGCCTTCGTTGGAACTACCTACGGGGCCACGAAGAGCTGCCCTGGGTACGGGGACCGCATGCGAACTGCGCCACTGGGGCCTTCGGTGGAGCTCCCTATGGGGCCACGAAGCGCTGCCATGGGTGGGGGAACCGCATGCGAGAGCAGCCACTGGGGCCTTCGGTGGAGCTCTCTATGGGGCCACGAAGCGCTGCCCTGGGTGGGGGAACCGCATGCGAAAGCAGCCACTGGGGCCTTCGGTGGAGCTCCCTATGGGGCCACGAAGCGCTGCCCTGGGTGGGGGAACCGCATGCGAGAGCAACCGTTGGGGCCTTCGGTGGAGCTCCCTATGGGGCTACGGAGCGTGTGAGGGGTGTGCCGAGAGCAGAAGCAAGGAGGGGGAGGAGGGACCCAGGAGGGAGGGGGCAGCGGGAGGAGGAGACGCTGGGACCGTCTCTTCAAAACGAGGACCCAACACCACATGATGGTTGGGAAATGTTCAAAAATTACTCCGACGGAAGGACCCCGCATGAGAATCTTCTGGGCGAATCTGGAAAAAGCCCTCACCGTCGTCCTCGTGGTTGGTGAGGCGTCCTGGCTGTCTCTTCTGCGTATATGTCTTCTCGCCCTGGCGCGGGCCCTCCCCCCGCTCCCTACGTTGCCCCCGACCTCGCCCTTTTGTTTTGGCTCCGTACATTCAGAAAGTGGCCCGGGAGTGGTGTTCTGGGGGCACGAAGAACACGAAGTGGCCTACAGGTGGCTCTGGGCATTCAAAATGTGGCCTGGGAGTGGCGTTCTGGCAGCGCGAGAGCCCAAAAGTGGCGCCAGTTACACGAATCGGATGACCCGCTCGGATTAGTAACATGATCCGCGGGCCCCATAGGGAGGGGGCTCCCGCTTGAGACTTCCTCGCAATTCACTTACAAATGTGGCCTGGGAGTGGCGTTCTGGCAGCGCGAGAGCCCAAACGTGGCGCCAGTTACACGAATCGGATGACCCGCTCGGATTAACAGCATGACCCGCGGGCCCCATAGGGAGGGGGCTCCCGCTTGAGACTTCCTCGCAATTCACTCACAAATGTGGCCTGGGAGTGGCGTTCTGGCAGCGCGAGAGCCCAAAAGTGGCGCCAGTTACACGAATCGGCTGACCCGCTCGGATGAACAACATGACCCGCGGGCCCCATAGGGAGGGGGCTCCCGCTTGAGACTTCCTCGCAATTCACTCACACATGTGGCCTGGGAGTGGCGTTCTGGCAGCGCGAGAGCCCAAAAGTGGCGACAGTTACAGGAAACGGATGGCCCGCTCGGATTAATAACATGATCCGCGGGCCCCATAGGGAGGGGGCTCACGCTTGAGACTTCCTCGCAATTCACTTACAGATGTGGCCTGGGAGTGGCGTTCTGGCAGCGCGAGAGCCCCAAAGTGGCGACAGTTACAGGAAACGGATGGCCCGCTCGGATTAGTAACATGATCCGCGGGCCCCATAGGGAGGGGGCTCCCGCTTGAGACTTCCTCGCAATTCACTTACCTGGGAATGGCGTTCTGGCAGCGCGAGAGCCCAAAGTGGCGACAGTTACAGGAATCGGAAGACCCGCTCGGATTAGTAACATGATCCGCGGGCCCCATAGGGAGGGGGCTCCCGCTTGAGACTTCCTCGCAATTCACTCACAGACGAGGCCCAAGGCGAGGGAGTGAGTGAGTGACTGACTGACTGACTGGTAATGATGATGATCATCACACTCTCTCACGCGCACACTCGTCATCATCATATGTGAGTGCTGATGAGTGAGTGAGTGAGTGAGTGAGTGAGTGAGTGAGTGAGTGAGTGAGTGAGTGAGTGAGTGTGTGAGGGATGATGAGTGAGTGAGTGAGTGAGTGAGGAATGAGTGATGATGATGATGGTGGGTTCCTTTTCCTGCGCGGGGTGTCCAGAGAAAACAAGAACCCCACTTGGATGTGGGGAAATACTCCAAAAATAATCTGGGGACTATTTTTTTTATATTTTTTTTTGACCTTTGGGGGTATTTTGGGGGTGCGTTGTATTTCTCGTCGAAAATCCCCCTGTAGGGGGACACGCCCGACATAGTCCTGGACCCGGGGGGCTTCCCCTGGGACCACGTCTTCCTCCCGAGTCGCCTTCTGATGGCCCCGGGGCCGTGGAAGCCCCCAGGAAGAGAAGGAGGCCCACCGGCTCCTGGTTCGTCTTGATCCTCGCGAGGTTCACGGACACGACGTGCCGGTTCAGGTGGTGCGCCAACGCCTCGCTGCGAGGGCGGGGGGGGGGAGGTCCGCGGGCGCTCGAAGTCGAGGACCCCGGGCTGGGAGGACGCAGACTGCCGGCAGAAGGGCAAGCAAATGGTTTTTGTGAAGGGAGGTGAATGGAAGAGGATAGTGCTGTTTTGGGCGGCATGTTTTCTTGGATTCGGGAGAATGGAAGGGAAGAGTGGAAGAGGAGAGTTGTTCCCAACCATCCTGTGGTGTTGGGTCCTCGTTTTGAAGAGACGGCGCCCCGCGTTCCTCACCTCCTCCTCCTCCCCCCCCCTCCCTCCTCCTCATCATCATCATCATCATCATCATCATCATCATCATCATCATCATCATCATCATCATCATCATCATCATCATCATCATCATCATCATCATCATCATCATCATCATCATCATCATCATCATCATAAATCCACCCATTTCGGCACACCCCTCACACGTTTCGTGGCCCCATAGGGAGCTCCACCGAAGGCCCCAGTGGCAGGGTCCGCATGCCTCCCCACCACTCATTTCGGCACACCCCTCACACGTTTCGTGGCCCCATAGGGAGCTCCACCGAAGGCCCCAGTGGCTGCGTTCGCATGCCTCCCCACCACCCATTTCGGCACACCCCTCACACGTTTCGTGGCCCCATAGGGAGCTCCACCGAAGGCCCCAGTGGCTGCGTTCCGCATGCCTCCCCACCACCATTTCGGCACACCCCTCACACGTTTCGTGGCCCCATAGGGAGCTCCACCGAAGGCCCCAGTGGCTGCGTTCGCATGCCTCCCCACCACCCATTTCGGCACACCCCTCACACGTTTCGTGGCCCCATAGGGAGCTCCACCGAAGGCCCCAGTGGCTGGGTTCGCATGCCTCCCCACCACCCATTTCGGCACACCCCTCACACGTTTCGTGGCCCCATAGGGAGCTCCACCGAAGGCCCCAGTGGCCTGGTTCGTATGCCTCCCCAACACCCATTTCGGCACATCCCTCACACGTTTCGTGGCCCCATGGGGATTTCCACTGAAGGCCCCAGTGACTGGGTTCGCATGCGCCCCCACACCCATTTCGGCACACCCCTCACACGTTTCGTGGCACCATAGGGAGCTCCACCGAAGGCCCCAGTGGCTGCGTTCGCATGCCGCCCCCACACCAATTTCGGCACACCCCTCACACGTTCGTGGCCCCACAGGGAGCTCCACCGAAGGCCCCAGTGGCTGCGTTCGCATGCCGCCCCCACACCAACTTCGGTGCACCCCTCACACGTTTCGTGGCCCCATAAGGAGCTCCACCGAAGGCCCCAGTGGCAACGTTCGCATGCCGCCCCCACACCCATTTCGGCACACCCCTCAAACGGTTCGTGGCCCCATAGGGAGATCCACCGAAGACGGTACTCACACCAGCATTACTCACAACTGCATATGGTTGGGTCCTTCGCCAGGCTTATTTTCTGGGGAACGTTGCTTATCTTGAGGGAGGAGAATGGAGGACAACCACGGCGCTTCGACCGCCACGAATATGTTGCTGCTTGCTGCCGGCGCTGGCCCAGGCGGACAACCCTTGCCTTCGGTCGGGCATGTCCCCCTGCAGGCGCATTTCGAACGACAGATAAGAGGTAGTTAAAGCTATTCAACATGGTAATACATAATGGAAAAATCGCCCCCATACTATTATTTTACTACTTTGGAATATTCCTCCTGTAGTGGGATACGCCCGACTTAATCTTAGGAGGGAGGAGAGTGGAGGACAGCCGCGGCGCTCCGACCGCCACGAATCTGGTGCTGCTTGCTGCTGGCGCTGGCCCAGGCGGACAAACTCTTGCCCCCCCGATGAACATAATCCCGCCAGAAGAACCCCCTGTGACCATGACTGCCAGGGCAAGTCGCCGAGGAAGAGAGGGTGAGGAGGAGGAGGAGGAGGAGGAGGAGGAGGAGGAGGAGGAGGGGGGGGGGGAGGAGGAGGAGGAGGAGGGGAGGAGGAGGAGGAGGAGGAGGAGGAGGAGGAGGAGGAGGAGGAGGAGGAGGGAGGAGGAGGAGGGGGGGAGGAGGAGGAGGAGGAGGAGGAGGAGGAGGAGGAGGGGAGGAGGAGAGGAGATGACGATGGGGGAGGCGAGACGAGACGCGCGGAATCGTCACTGCGCGGGGGGGGGGGGGACGGGCCGAATTCGGCCTGCGCGGGGCGGCCGTGGCCGCAGGCCTCAGATGCAGCAGTACGTGTCGACATCCTCGCGCGGCGCGCACTTCGGGAGCACCATCGTGCCACGCGCCCCTCTTGTGCGAAGTCATTGGATGTCTTGCGCCGCTTCCTGCGAGGGGGAGGGGGGAGGATGTCAGCGTGCCTCACCCTTTTTCGGCTCCGAGGGGCGTCCTGGCGGCCATGGCCAGAAGCGTGCTCAACGCGCACCTCAGGTCAGGTCCGGGGGGGGCATCTGTTGGCGTGGGACTCCTGGCGCTCCTCGGAGGTTTCCAGGCCTGCTCTCGCCCTCCGAGAGGGCGACTTTTCAGAAGCCCTCCTGAGAAGCCTCCGTCCCCTCCAAACAACCTCCCTTTTTTCACAGAAGGCCGCCCCCCCCCTCCCCCTTCCCCCCCCCCCCTCGCCAAGCCTCCACCGGACTGGCAGCCCTGGGATGGGCCATGGGTCGAAACAGTGCTTCTCTCGGCTCCAGAACAAGGCTCCCATGCCGCCCTGACCCAGACACCAGGCGCTCTGCGTTCTTCCCCGGACCTCTCGACCCCTTCCCCCAGGGCTGGCGTTTCGTCCAGATCCGTTTCGTTCGGGGATGGACAGACCCCCCTTTAGCAAAACGTGGTGTAGTGAAAACGACCTGAGGCCCCAACCTGGCGGGCGCAAGCCTGGAAAATGACGGCCACGGCGCCCTCTCGAGAACCGAAAACGGACAATTCACTAATCGACGTGTCACTGCTGGGGGTTCTGTCAAGCCCCGATTCGTTGACTGCCCTGAGGAGCGAAAGCGGCCTCCAGAGGCCATAGAAAAGGGGACCAACCGCCGACTCGATTTTGGTTTGTGCACTGGCTGTCTGGGCCCCGTCCTCGGAGGGCAGATCCTGGATCCCGGGTCCTCACATTCCAGATCCTGGCTCCAAAATTTCCTGGATCCTGGGTTCTTGGTCTGGGGTCCCAGATCCTCAGTCTTGGTCCTGGGTCGCGGGTCCTGCTTCCCAGACCCCAGATCCCTGACCTTAGATTTCGGATCGAGCAAGACCTGAAGCCTTATCAGCCGAACGAACAAGACACATATTCCAAACAAGCCCTACTGAATGAGCCATAATGAATACATGAAGAAGCCATCTCAGATCAGCCAAAAGCCATCCTGAATGAACACTGTGTATTGTACTGTACACTGTTCCAGCAGTTTCCACACAGTAGACGTACGTTTCTCGTACTGTACACTTTTAGCTTCCCCTCTCCTCCCTCCCCCTCCGCCTCCCGCTCCCTCCCTCCCTCCCCCTCTCCCTCCGTCTCCTGCTCCCTCCCTCCCCCCCCATATTCCGTCCCTTCCCCTTCCACCTCCTGCGCCCTCTCCCCCCGCCTCCCGCTCCGACTCCCTCCACCTCTCCACAATTACTCAATATGAATACTACTCTCCCTCTTCCTCTGATGACGTCTTGGGAGTAGCCGCCCCCCCCCGCGTACTGTTTTTTACACACAGGTTTCCCCGGAGTCGGGCTTTCGCCTGCATTTTTTTCCAAAATGCTGCTCTCGTTGAGGCGCCGGCCTCATTTTCGGGCCCCGTTCGTTCCGAATCGTGCTCCCGCTGCAGCGTGGGTCTCATTTTCGGATCGGTGTTTCGCCTCCGTCGTTCAGGATGGCGTTCTCGCCCCAGCGCGGGCCTCTTTCTCGCGCGCCCATCCGCCCGCCACCACCGCACCGCGCCCCGCCCCGCCCACCGCCACTTCCACCCACCAACGCACGCACGCACGCACGCACGCGCACCGCCACCACCACCCCACTACCCCACCCACCACCACCACGCTACACCGCGTCACACCACATCACACGCGCGCGCACACAGACACGCACGCACGCACGCACGCACGCACGCACGCACGCACGCACGCACGCACGCACGCACGCACGCACGCACGCACGCACGCACGCACGCACGCACGCACGCACGCACGCACGCACGCACGCACGCACGCACGCACGCACGCACACACTCACGCACGCACGCACGCACGCACGCACGCACGCACGCACGCACGCACGCACGCACGCACGCACGCACACACGCACA
>CAUYUJ010000172.1:91555-117259 GCA_963575745.1 Prorocentrum cordatum
CGTCGTCGCGCCCTGCCGAGCGTCGTCGCCGTCGTCGCCGTCGTCGTCGTTGCCGTCGCCGCCGTCGCTGCCGCCGCCGCTGCCTCCGCCGCCGCGGTCGTCGTCGCCGTCGTCGCCGCCGCCGCCGCCGTCGACGTCGTCGTCGTCGACGTCGCGCCCTGGTAAGCGTCGGCGTCGTCGCCGCCGCCGCCGTCGTCGTCGTCGTCTTCGTCGTCGTCGCCACTGTCGTCGGCGTCGGCGTCGTCGTCGTCGTCGGCGTCGGCGGCGGCCTCGGCGGCGGCGGCGGCAGCGTCGTCGTCGTCGTCGTCGAACCTTGGCAAGCGTCGTCGCCGCCGCCGCCGTCGTCGCCGTCGTCGTCGTCATCGTGGTGGTGGGCGTCGGCGTCGTCGTCGGCGACGTCGCGCCCTGACGAGCGTCGTCGTCGTCGTCGTCGTCGTCGTCGTGGTGGTTGGCGTCGTGGTCGCCGCCTTCGTCGTAGTCGTCGTCGCCGTCGGCGTTGTCGTCGTCGTCGGCGTCGTCGTCGTCGTCGGCGGCGGCATCGGTGTCGGCGTCGTCGCCGTCGCCGTCGTCGTCGTCTTCGTCATCGTCGGCGTCGGCGTCGTCGTCGTCGCGCCTTGGCGAGCGTCGTCGTCGCCGCCGCCGTCGTCGTCGTCGTCGTCGTGGTGGTGATGGGCGTCGCGGTCGTCGTTGTCGTCGTCGTCGTCGTCGTCGTCGTCGTCGTCGCGCCTTGGCGAGCGTCGTCGTCGTCGTCGCCGCCGCCGTCGTCGCCGCCGTCGTCGTCGTCGTTGTCGTCGTCTTCGTCGGGGTGGTTGGCGTCGTCGTCGCCGCCTTCGTCGGAGTCGTCGTCGCCGTCGCCGTCGTCGCCGTCGTCGTCGTCGTCGTCTTCGTCGGCGTCGGCGTCGGCGTCGTCGTCGTCGTAGGCGTCGGCCTTGGCGGCCTGGCGTCGTCGTCGCGCCCTGGCGAGCGCCGTCTTCGTCGTCGTCGTCGTCGTCGCGCCCTGGCGAGCGTCGTCGTCGCCGCCGTCGTCGTCGTTGCCGCCGCCGCCGTCGCTGCCGCCGCCGCCGCTGCCGCCGCCGCGGTCGTCGTCGTCGTCGTCGTTGTCGTCATCGTCGTCGTCGTCGCCGCGCCCTGGCGCAAGTCGTCGTCGCCACCGTCGTCGGCGTCGGCGTCGGCGTCGTCGTCATCGTGGTGGTGGGCGTCGCCAAGGTCGTCGTCGCTGTCGGCGTCGCCGCCGTCGTCGTCGTCGTCTGGCGGGCGTCGTAGTCGTCGCAGCCGTGGTCGTCGTCGTCGTCGTCGTGGTGGAGGTGGGCGTCGCCGTCGTCGCCGTCGTCGTAGTCGTCTTGTCGTCGTCGTCGACGTCGTCGTCGGCGTCGTCGTCGGCGTCTGCGTCGGCCTCGGCGGCGGCGGCGAGTGCATCGTCGTCGTCGTCGTCGTCGCGCCTTGGCGAGCGTCGTCGTCGCCGCCGCCGTCGCCGCCGCCGTTGTTGTCGTCGTCGTAGCGCCCTGGCGAGCGTCGTCGTCATCGTCGCCGTCGCCTTCGTCGTCGTCGTCGCCGTCGTCGCGTCGTCGTCGTCGCGCCCTGGCGGGCGTCGTAGTCGTCGCAGCCGTGGTCGTCGTCGTCGTCGTGGTGGTGGTGGTGGGCATCACCGTCGTCGCCGTCGTCGTCGTCGTCGTCGCCGTCGCCGTAGCCGTCACGGTCGTCGTCGTCGTCGTCGTCGGCGTCGTCGTCGGCATCGTCGTCGTCGGTGTCGGCGTCGGCGTCGGCGTCGCCGTCGGCGTCGGCGGCAGCAGCGGCGACGGCGTCGTTGTCGTCGTCGTCTCGCCCTGGCGAGCGTCGTCATCGCCGCCGTCGGCGTCGTCGTCGTGGTGGTGGTGGGCGTCGCCGTTGTCGCCGTCGTCGTCGTCAGCGTTGTCGTCGTCGTTGTCGTCGTCGCCGTCGTCGTCGTCGTCGTCGTCGTCGTGGGCGTCGCCGTCGCTCCCTGGCGAGCGTCGTCGTCGTCGTAGCCGTCGTCTTCGTCGTCGACGTCGTCGTCGCCGTCGTCGTCGTCGTCGTCGTCGTCGTCGTCCTCGTCGTCGTGGTGGTGGGCGTCGTCGTCGCCGCCTTCGTCGTAGTCGTCGTCGTCGCCGTCGTCGTCGTCGTCGTCGTCGTAGCCGTCGTCGTCGTCGTCGTCGTCGTCGTCGTCGGCGTCGGCGTCTGCGGCGGCGGCGAAGACGGCGTCGTCGTCGTCGTCGTCGCTCCGAGGGGAGCGTCGTCGTCGTCGCCGCCGTGGTCGTCGTCGACGTCGTCGTGGTGGTGGTGGGCGTCGCCGTCGTCGCCGTCGTCGCCGTCGTCGCCGTCGCCGTCGCCATCGCCGTCGCCGTCGCCGTCGTCGTCGTCGTCGTCGTCATCGTCGTCGGCGTCGTCGTCGGCGTCGCCGTCGGCGTCGGCGTCGCGTCGGCGGCGCAGCGGCGACAGCGTCGTCATCGCCGCCGTCGGCGTCGTCGTCGTGGTGGTGGTGGGCGTCGCCGCCGTCGTCGCCGTCGTCGTCGTCGTCGTCGACGTCGTCGTCGTCGTCGTCGTAGCCGTCGTAGCCGTAGCCGTCGTCGTCGTCGTCGTCGTCGTCGTCGTCGTCGTCGTCGTGGGCGTCGTCGTCGCGTCCTGGCGAGCGTCGTCGTCGTCATAGCCGTCGTCGTCGTCGTCGTCGTCGTCGTGGTGGTGGGCGTCGTCGTCGCCGCCTTCGTCGTCGTCGTCGTCGTCGTCGTCGCCGTCGTCGTTGTCGTCGTCGTCGTCGTCGTCGTCGTCGTCGTCGTCGTCGTCGTGGTCGTCGTCGTCGTCGTGGGCGTCGTCGTCGCGCCCTGGCGAGCGTCGTCGTCGTCGTAGCCGTCGTCGTCGTCGTCGTCGTCGTCGTCGTCGTCGTCGTCGTCGGGTGGGGCGTCGTCGTCGGCGCCTTCGTCGTCGTCGTCGTCGTCGTCGTCGTCGTCGTCGTCGTCGTCGTCGTCGTCGTCGTCGTCGTCGTCGTCGTCGTCGTCGTCGTCGTCGTCGTCGTCGTCGTCGTCGTCGTCGTCGTCGTCGTCGTCGCGCCTGGCGAGCGTCGTCGTCGTCGTAGACGTCGTCGTCGTCGTCGTCGTGGTGGTGGGCATCGTCGTCGCCGACGCCGTCGTCGCCGTCGTCGTCGTCGTCGTCGTCGCCGTCGTCGTCGTCGTTCGTCGTCGTCGCTGTCGTCGTCGTCGTCGTGGTCGTCGTTGTCGTCGTCGTCGTCGTCGTCGTCTTCGTCGACGTCGTCGTGGGCGTCGTCGTGGCGCCCTGGCGAGCGTCGTTGTCGTCGTAGGTGTCGTCGTCGTCGTCGTCGTCGTCGTCGTGGTGGTGGGCGTCGTCGTCGTCGTCGTCGCTGTCGGCGTCGCCGCCGTCGTCGTCGTCGTCTGGCGGGCGTCGTAGTCGTCGCAGCCGTGGTCGTCGTCGTCGTTGGCGTCGTCGTCGAGCCCTGGCGAGCGTGATCGTCGTCGTAGCCGTCGTTGTCGTCGTCGTCGTCGTCGTGGTGGGCGTCGTCGTCGCCGCTTTCGTCGTCGTCGCCGTCGTCGTCGCCGTCGCCGTCGTCGTCGCCGTCGCCGCCTTCGTCGCCGTCGTCGTCGTCGCCGTCGTCGTCGTCGTCGTCGTCGTCGTCGTCGTCGTCGCCGGCGTCGTCGTCGTCGTGGGCGTCGTCGTCGCGCCCTGGCGAGCGTCGTCGTCGTCGTCGTAGCCGTCGTCGTCGTCGTCGTCGTCGTCGTCGTGGTGGGCGTCGTCGTCGCCGCCTTCGTCGTCGTTGTCGTCGCCGTCGTCGTCGCCGTCTTCGTCGCCGTCGCCGTCGTCGTCGCCGTCGCGGCCTTCGTCGCCGTTGTCGTCGTCGCCGTCGTCGTCGTCGTCGTCGTCGTCGTCGTCGTCGTCGTCGCCGGCGTCGTCGTCGTCGTGGGCGTCGTCGTCGCGCCCTGGCGAGCGTCGTCGTCGTCGTCGTAGCCGTCGTCGTCGTCGTCGTCGTCGTCGTGGTGGGCGTCGTCGTCGCCGCCTTCGTCGTCGTTGTCGTCGCCGTCGTCGTCGCCGTCGTCGTCGCCGTCGCCGTCGTCGTCGCCGTCGCGCCTTCGTCGCCGTTGTCGTCGTCGCCGTCGTCGTCGTCGTCGTCGTCGTCGTCGTCGTCGCGCGTCGTCGTCTTCGTGGGCGTCGGTCGTCGCGCCCTGTCGAGCGTCGTCGTCGTCGTCGTCGCCGTCGCCTCGTCGTCGTCGTCGTCGGCGTGGCGTCGTCGCACGCCTTCGTCGTCGTTGTCGTCGCCGTCGTCGTCGCCGTCGTCGTCGCCGTCGCCGTCGTCGTCGCCGTCGCCGCCTTCGTCGCCGTTGTCGTCGTCGCCGTCGTCGTCGTCGTCGTCGTCGTCGTCGTCGTCGTCGTCGCCGGCGTCGTCGTCGTCGTGGGCGTCGTCGTCGCGCCCTGGCGAGCGTCGTCGTCGTCGTCGTAGCCGTCGTCGTCGTCGTCGTCGTCGTCGTGGTGGGCGTCGTCGTCGCCGCCTTCGTCGTCGTTGTCGTCGCCGTCGTCGTCGCCGTCGTCGTCGCCCGTCGCCGTCGTCGTCGCCGTCGCCGCCTTCGTCGCCGTTGTCGTCGTCGCCGTCGTCGTCGTCGTCGTCGTCGTCGTCGTCGTCGTCGCCGGCGTCGTCGTGGTCGTGGGCGTCGTCGTCGTCGTCGTCGTCGTGGACGTCGTCCCAAGACCCCTGGGGGGAGGCCGCCCCTCGGGGCCCGCGGCCACGGCAGCGCCGTGGCCGCGGAGGAGGGAGGAGTGAGGAGGGAGCGATGGGAGGGAGGGAGAGGAGGGAGGAGAGGAGGAGGGAGGAGGAGAGGAGTGAGGAGGAAGGAGAGGAGGGAGGGAGGGAGGAGGAAGGAGGAGGAGGGAGAGAGGAGGGAGGAGGGGAGGGAGGAGGGAGGTGGGAGGGGGGAGGGAGGAGAGAGGAGGGAGGGAGGAGGAGAGGAGGGAGGAGGGAGGGAGGGAGGAGGAGGGAGATAGGAGGGAGGATCGGGGGCGCGCAAACACGGATTAGCGATCCATGGATTTGGCGCGCGGTCGCCTAATCCATGGATCGGGGGAGGTGCCCTCCCCAAATGCGGCCCTTGTTCGGCGGCGGGAATTCGCGATTTCCCATGGAAGCAAGGCCCGTCGCTAATCCACGCCCCCTTGATCCATGGTTGCGATCGCCCGAGAGGAGGCCACGGGAGCCGGACAGAGCAGGAGCCGGCCACGGGCGAGTGGCCTTCGGTCCTACAGTCGGGCTTTGGAAGAAAATGCCGAACATGGGACAAAAACACTCAAACTCAAACATAACAAAGAGAGCACGGAACATCGTCCCCAGGCCATGTTTTTACTGTTCTTGAATATTCCTCCTGTACATAGAGGGACACGTCCGACTTCAGGCAACGGGCGAGGCGCCGTGGCCCTGGGCGCAGCGGCGCGCCGTCGCGCACTCCACGCTGGCGTGCAGCCCGCAGCTGCGAGGCGGGGAGCCGTGCACGTCCACCGCCCGGGCCCCCAGCGGGCGGCGGATGTGGAAATGGTGGGCTTGTTTCCCACCACCACCAACACAAGTAGGAGGGGGAGGGGGTCCTCCTCCTCCTCCTCCTCCCCCTCCTCCTCCGCAATTACTCAATATGAATACTACTCTCCCTCTTCCCCTGATGACGGCTTGAAAGTATCCGACCCCCCCCCCGCGTACTGTTTTTTTACACACAGGTTTCCCGGAGTTGGGTTTTCGCCTGCATTTTTTTCAAAATGCTGCTCTCGCTGATGCGCCGGCCTCATTTTCGGGCCCCGCTCGTTCCGAATCGTGCTCCCGCTGCAGCGCTGGCTCATTTCCGTGCTTTCGCTCGTTCCGAATCGTGCTCCCGCTGCAGCGCTGGCCTCATTTCCGCGCTTCCGCTCGTTTCGACTTGTGCTCCCGCTGCAGCGCTCGCGTCATTTCCCGTGCCATGCCACGGCATGCAATGCAATGCTAGGTTGATACTACGCTTTGTGGTGCTCTTCTACGCCGTGCCATGCCGTGCTCTACAATGCATCGCGTACCCTTTCGGGATCATTGCCCTGCTCGACATCCGACCGAGCGAGTAGAGAGGGGATCTGCGCCATGGTAAGGGATGGGAGGGAGGGGTAGGATGTCAGATATGACGCGAGCGCACCCAGCTTGTCCTCCTCCCCCTCCTCCTCTCCTCCTCCTCCTCCTCCTCCTCCTCCTCCTCCTCCTCTCCTCCCCCTCCTCCTCCCCTCCTCCTCCTCCTCCTCCTCCTCCTCCTCCTCCTCCTCCTCCTCCTCCTCCTCCTCCTCCTCTTCGTCCTCCTCCTCCTCCTCTTCCTCCTCCTCCACCTCCTCCCCCCCTCCAACTTATGGTGGTGGTGGTGGAAAGCAGGCTCAGAGGAAACATGCCTGCCCCAGCGGTCGCTGGGCATATCCACAGCCGCCGCCAACCGAGGTCCCCGAAGATCGATCCCCCGGGCGGTGGCCATGGACAAGTCCCCGCCTCGGAGGCCCTCCGTGGGGCCCTCTGGGGCAAGAACCGCAGGGAGGGGGAAGCGGCGCTGCTGCAGTCCCACGCGTCCCGCCCGTGCTGAGCTGCGCAGGCCGCTGCGCAGGCAGCTGGAGCCCACTCCTGCCTGCTCCGAGCCCTGGGCTCGGGCCCCGGAGCTGCAGGGCAGGTGCTCCTCATCGTGAACAGAGCCACGACGTCGGAGGTCTGGGTCCCCCTCTCCCTCGTCGTCGTCGTCGTCGTCGTCGTCGTCGTCGTCGTCGTCGTCGTCGTCGTCGTCGGTGCGTGGAGGATGGTGGAGGGAGGAGGGCGAGGGTCTTGGCACACCCGGGGCGCCCTTTTGCGGGGAGCCTCCCGGGGCGCCCTCCTGGCCCCGCCGGGGCGGGCCTTCTCAGAAGGCTGGGAGTTCCCCAGGCCTTTTTGACAGTTTCCTAAGCCCTCTGGGGAGACGCAGAACACTTCTCAGACGGCCGCAGTGCCTCTGAGAAGCCCCACTGCCTTCTGAGCAGGCCTTCTCCAGAGATCCGACGTCGTGATTTTTTCAATACGCGGTCCCCCGAAGTCTCGACCCATTCCCCAGGACCAGTTTCTCATCTTGAGTCGTTTTTTGACGGTCCCAGGGCCCGGCGAGGGCCCCTAGAGGCCGAAAATCGAGAAAAACCTTCGTCTTGATTTTTTCGATACGTTGGAGGTCTGTGTCTCCTTCTCACTTCTCACTTCCCCCCTTCGCTCGCCGCCGACAAAAGTAGAAGGGGTGCCGCAAGGGCCCTAAAAAGGGGCCCTGTCGGGCCCCCTCTAGAGCCGGCAGGGGCCCCCCGAATGGTGCCTAAAGGGCAACTGGAGGGCTCATTTCCTTCCGCCCCCATTCACTTGAAGGGGAACTGGGACACACACACACACACACACATACATAAATACACACAAATGGAAATATTCCCCATATTTTCCCATATGTTCTGGGTTTTTGTCTTCCCCCCCACTTCCCATATTTTCCTATATGTTTTGGGAATCGCCGGTTAATTGTGTCTGTGTGTGTTTTTGCCCCTCCTGATCATTTGGAGTCCCGAAACGGTGCGGTGACAGACCGTGCGGTGACCTCGGGACCCCAAGAGACCTCACCGCGCGGTCCGTCACCGCACGGTCTTGGGACCCTGAAGGCCCCCTATCGCCCGAGACACCCTCGGAGAACGACCCGAGTCCCAAAACCGTGCGGTGACCCCGAATCCCCACCGACTCACCGCACGGTGTGGTCACCACACCGCTTGGGGGCCCCCGAATTCAGGACCCCTCCCATGGCAACGCCGAAGCGCGCCCGGAGTCCAGCATGGCACGAGGGTGCAAACCCGACTTTACCGGCGGCTGCTCTGGGGCGGGCCCGTGCTCAGGGGAGGCTGTAGCAGCGCTCAGCGATGTGCTGTCGACCAAACCTGCAGGGTGGGCCCTTTCCCTGTCTCTGTGCGTTTCAGCTTGGGCTTCGGCTTCCGCTGCCGATGCACCGCGAAACGCCCTCGGCCCAGCTCACGCGAGTCGGATTTTCCGCTCGCACGGGTGCTCCCCTCCGTCCCCTTCCCGTTGCCGCTCGCCCGAGGGCCTCGGGGAGGAGGCCAGCTGGTTCGGCAGGCACGCACGAACCGGCAGCTTGCTATGATGCATCTCGGGGCACATCCGTCGTCGACTCTCTAAGCTTAAGTCGGGCGTGCCCCTCTACAGGGGGGCTTAGGACGAACAAAACAAATACTCCAAACATGCCCCCCAAATGGGCAAAAATAGTCAAACAATCGTCCCCAGAGGATCTTTTAATACTATTTTTGAATTTTCCCCCTGTAGAGGGACAGGCCCGACTTCACTCTAAGCCTCCCGATCTGCCCCGTGGCTCTCCATGGGGCCGTCGGGAGGTGCCACAGCATCGTGGGGCGCGCGCTGGCTGTCCAGGTTCAGGTTTTTCGTGTGCCTCTCCCCGTTGCTCGGAAGGGATGGACAGAAACATACAGTCGAGACACTGCCATAAGGAACCCTAAAGAAGGACCGAAACTCCTTTTCTCCAGAAGTTAAACTTTGATTTCCCATCGAAGACCTCGGGAACACCTCAGACAAGCTGTAAAACGGTTCAGGAACACCGAGCCCCTCCCCAACGAAAAGGGTTCCTTCTTCAGCGCCCCGGCTGTATGCTAAATGTGCACCCGCCCCCTGAATGGCAGGGAAGAGGGAACAGCATGTTTGACAAGTTTATCCTGGGTTCCTGGAGGGGGGGGGCGAGGCAGATTTTCGGAAGGCTGCTCTCGAACACCTTCCAAAAACCTTCCACAAACCTACCAAACACCTTCCTCAGAAAGATTCGACTCATGAGGTCAGAAGGCGCCTGACATATGTTCGGACCTGGGAGTGCCGAATATAGCCGTTCCGATTTGTTGGGTGCGCGTGCCCCACAGGTCTGGACCACTTTCCTACGGTAGATTTTTCGTCCAGGGTCGATCTTTGACGGTCCCGAGGCCCGGCGAGGGCCCCCGGCGGAGACAGAGGATCGCCCCAAAGCCGCCGCTCCAATTTTTTTCTCGGGGCGCCGGATCTCTGGGAATGTATACTTCCAACGACCGATGCGCACTGCGCATCTCGGCCTCGGCGACGCGGATTCGTCACGTGGCGCGAATCGGAGGAGGGGGAGGAGGCGGAGGAGGAGGAGGAGGAGGAGGAGGAGGAGGAGGAGGAGGAGGAGATGTAGAGAAGGAAGAGGAGGGGGATCCAGCGCCGAGGCTGCGGCGAACTTGCCCTCCTTCCGGGTGAACTGGTCGATCAGGCGCAGCAGCTGCTCCTGCCGCAGGGCGCGGGGCTCGCCGGATGGCGGGGGGGCACCGCGGGTGCGACAACGACGAGGGGCCCAAGCGGCCCGCGAGCGAGTTCTGTGGCGACTCGTGGGGGCCTCCCATGCCATCTTGTCGGCTCCTGCGAATCGACGCTCTTCGACGCTGAATTGACGCTGAGTCGCCGCTGGATCGGCGCTCGTCGACGCGAAATCGGCGCTATCTCCACGACTCCCAGACGCTGATCGACGCTAGTCGACGCTGAAGACAGAACTGCGAGGTACACGAGGCCCCCATGATTTGCCACCGGAAGCGAGGACACGAAGAATCCACGCGCGCGCGTGCATGCAGGCTAGACGTCCGCGCTGCTCGGGAGGGGCAGGAGCGGGAAAAACGACATTCTTCTGGGGCCCCCCTGAGGCCCCAAGCCTCGTCGAAGCCTCGGCGCGCTCCCCCGAGACGGAAGCGCACGGCGACCGCGGCCTCTCCGATGTGGTGCTTAAGCTGGCCGAGAGTCTGGCCAGTGCGCGCGCCTGCAGATGGCATTAACACCGAGGTTGAGGCCAGACGCGGGCATCGACGGTGGCGAGAAGCCCTCCTCCTCCTCCTCCTCCTCCTCCTCCTCCGCCTCCGCCTCCTCCTCCTCCTCCTGGGCAAAGCTTACCCGCCCACTCGCCCGAAACTGGTGCGCAGCCAACTCCGTGGACTTTCAGAACCAATCTTGGGTGGTCTCCCAGTTTCGCGCCCAGGCCGAGAGGCAACGATAGTCTTGGACTGGCCAAGGGGGGGGGTGCATCGACCTGGAATCGAGGATACATCGCCGATAGATCGGCGACAGGCCCCCGATAGCGAAGCCGCGCCTTCCTGGAAGGGATGGGGCTCTCGGGCTCCTTGTTGGCGATGAGTGGACTATGTTGGGGGTCGAGGCCTCCCGCTCTGTGCTCTCCTCCTCTTCCCTCTCCTTCTTCTGCTCCTCCTTCCTGCCTAATCCTTCTGCTCTCTTCTTCCCTCTCATCCTTCTGCTCTTTCTTCCTTCTCCTCCTGCTCCTCCCTGCTGCCATCATGGGGGCTGGCATCATGGGGGCTGCCGTGGGTCTCGCCCCCATTCGTTTGCACTTTCGCACTGCGGCGCCAGGGGGCCGGGGACTCCTTTGTGGACCCTCGGCCAACAAGACGAACCTCCATCTGATTTGCACTGTCAACCTGCACACCAGTCAACCAGCTCTACTCCTCCTCCTGCTCCTCCTCCTCCTCCTCCTCCTTCTCCTCCTCCTCGTCCTCCTCCTCCCTCCTCCCTCCTCCTCCCCTCCTCCTCCTCCTCCTCCTCCTCCCTCCTCCTCCTCCTCCTCCTCCTCCTCCTCCTCCTCCTCCTCCTCCCTCCTCCTCCTCCTCCTCCTCCTCCTCCTCCTCCTCCCTCTCCTCCTCCTCCTCTCTCCTCCTCCTCCTCTCTCCTCCTCCTCCTCCTCCCCCTCCTCCCCCTCCCCCTTCTCGTTGGCCCTGACAGGCGCCCTGCTGTGCGCGATGGCATTCGCGCCCTCGCGCCCTGGCGTCGCCCGCCCCTACAGGGGAGGGCAGGAGAGCCGCCCAGAGTCGAATCGAGAAGTCGCATCGGCGATCGAAAGGAACCGGATCGGCGCAAGTCGGCGTCCAAACCGGGAGAAATCGCATCGGCAGAAGTCGGCAAGCCGCAGTAGGCCTCCGCGGAGAGATCGGTATCCGGTATCCGAATCGGAATCTCAAATCGAATCGAATCGGAATCGGCCGCCATCGAAGCCGAAGCGAACCGGAGGAAGCGGAGCGAGCCCCTCTGGGAGGGCAGCCCTCCGGTCAGGACCGCGGCGCGCGAGGAGCTGCTGCCCCCCCCGCGAAGTGGGCGGGCGGCCTGGGCGCTGGGGGAGCCTGCTCAGCTCTCGCTTTTCAGGGAGGGGGGGAGCGGCTACACGCAAGAGTGACCCTGGGTAAACATGACCTTTGGTGCGCGGCTGTTCGGGGGCCGCGGGGGGACCCAACCTGGGCGCGCAAGCCGCTGCTACCGCCTCGTTTCTGCCATCTGAGGGCCCATCTGTGCCCGCACCAAAGGTCCCTCCGGCGAAAGGTCACTCTCACGTCTAGCCGAGGGGAATGACAAGGCCGGGCTGGGGAAGCAGGGTGCGCTTCTCGGGGCCCGGGCAGGCAAGGCGGGGGGTTAAGGGGAAAGACATGTGTGCACCTCTCGGGCCCCAGAGGGCCCCCCTTCTGGGCTCCTCTTCTGCAGCCCTCGCTGCCCCCCCCCCCTCCCATTTATCGCCCCCCCCCCCCCCCCCCGTAGCGCGAGCCCCCACCTGCAGCTGGGTGGGAGGTTTCGGGGGCCTTTGCTCGAAGTCGCAGCCAGGAAGACGAAGCCAGGGCGAGGACAACCTCGGGTGAGGATACGTCGGGAATCTCTGAGGCCCCGCGGCTCTGGAGGATGCCTCGGGCGCCGTGGCCTTCTCGGAGCGCGCCGGAACGCTCCGACCGAGAGAATTCCGGAGCGCTCTGGGGCGGCCTGTGCGCGGCCGTGCCCCCCTGGCGCGTGGAGGCGTGCTGGAATGCCAAATGCTGTCTGGCAGGGCTCTTGTCTGTAATCTTCTGGCCCCCCCCCCCTTCCTCTCCCCGCCGCACCTCGCCGCGCGCATCCGGCCACGCTGCGGGAGGTCCCTCCTCCCCCTCCTCTCCCTCCTTCCTCCTTCCTCCTCCTCCTCTTCCTCTTTCTCTCCTCCTCCTCCTCCTCCTCCTCCTCCTCCTCCTCCTCCTCCTCTCCTCCTCCTCCTCCTCCTCCTCCTCCTCCTCCTCCTCCTCTCCTCCTCCTCCCCCCCCCCTCCGAGGCTTCCAGGAGGAGGCCCCCAAAACGGTCCAAGACGGCCCCGAGCCGCCGAACGATCGCTCGAAGACTGCCAAGATGGCCTCAAGATGGCGCAGGAGGCTTCCAGGGCGCCCCTGAGGCCTCCAAGAGGTCTCCTACGAGGGCCCCCACATGCAACAATCATTGGTTGTCCTTGCGTTTTCGAAAGATTTTGGCGTTCCAGCCTTTGCGGCTTTCCGACGCTCGAAGACGGCCCAAGAGGCCCTCAAAACCACTCCAAAACGGCCAAGAGGCCTCCGAGAGGGCCCCAAGACGGTCTAAGAGCTCCCCAAGACGGCCCAAGAGGCGCCCAAGACGGCCCCACAGGGCCTCAAGACGGCCCCACAAGGGCCCCCAGAGAGGGAACACGAACCGACAATCCGAGCCTTCCGCCCCCAAGGGCCCCAGGAGACCCCAAGAGGCGCCCACGAGGCCTCCAAGATGTCCCCAGGAGGCCCCCAAGAGGTCCCCACATGGCCCCCAAGAAGCCCCCAAGAGGTCCCGAAGAGACTTCAAAACAGCCTCCAAGAGGCCCCCGAGAGGCCTCCCACGAGATCCCAACGAACATCCACTAGGCTTGTAACCCACAACCCAGGCACGGTGGCGGGACTTGCCGTAGGCAGCTGGATCCTCGTCCTAACCCCGTCCGAAATGCAAGGCTGTCTGCACATGGCTGGCGCCCCTGCGGGTCTTGCTGACTACTTCTGGCCAGGGGGCGGTGCAGTGCCAGCGTCCGCGCGGAGTCAGCTGTCCGCGCGCGGCGCCTTTGATTTCTATGCTGGAGCGTACAGTAAGAGCCCGACGACAAGAAACCTTCCACAAGAAACCCAACCCTGAGACCCCAAGACGTTTATGGAAGTTTGGTGTGGGAACGTCGCGCTTCCCATAACAAAAACCATCGAAACTCAAGAAACACAGGGCACCCTGGAGGCAAGCAGTGTGTTTCTTGGCATGGGCCTCCACTGAATTTTCTTGCTTGCACACCGCCCAGTGCACGTGGCTTAGGCCGAAGCGAGATAGAGTCGCCCAACTGGGCAATCGGTTTCGGTTTCGGCTCTTCTCGTGTGTGCGAGCAGGGCGAAACGACGCGAGTTCCTGCATTATCTAAACGTGACTCGCGCCAACATAAGCCGCTGTCTGGCTTCCGGGGCGTGCCCCGGGTTATCCCGCGATTGTCCAACGGTTGTCCTGTGGTTGTCCCGTGGCGCGCCCTGGGGTGTCTGGCGCACCCTGGGTTGTCCTGCGGATATCCCTTGGTTGTGCCACGAATGTCCCGTGGTTGTCCCATGTGTCTCGCACAATTGGCCCGTGATTGTCCCGCAGTCGTCCCGCGGTTGTCCCGTTGTTGTCGCGTGATTGTCTCGTGATTGTCTCGTGGTTGTGCCGCGGTTGTTCCGCCAATGCATAGATAGTGGGACCGATGAATAGATCGTGAGATCGATTGATTTAGAGGCATATCGATAGATTGTGAGGCCGATAGAGAGTGGGCCCGATCCTTACATAAATGATTCGACAATGTAGTTATGGATGCATTGTGAACCTCATCCGATTCGTGATCGAACGGTATGTTGAATCATGTCGGAAGATTGATGGTGAGACAGGTAAATATTTCGACCGGCGGATTGATGATGCGACTGGTCGATTGACGGGGAGACTGGTAAGCATGTAGATCGAGAGACAGAAAATGGCACCGCCTAGTAGAATGAAAAAAGGATCGGCAGATCGAGATATCGACCGATATTTTGGTAGTGGAATCGAAAGATGGCTAGCGAGACATTCAGAAAGGGATGCCGATACATCCAAGGGATACCAACATATATATATATATATATACACATAAACATACACATATAGATATATAGGCAGATACCGAGTTCGGTCGATAGATCGCAAATCCAATCCGACGACAACTGCAAACCGTCAGCTGCAACCACTTCCCCCCGACCTCCCGATGAACTGGAGGGTGGTCCTATAGGTATATTCCAGTTCACTGGATGGCTCAGTCTCCATGCACTTTTTAAAATTGAGCGGCCCCAAGAGGGTTTTCGGAACATCTCCGATCGGCCTCCAGACACTCTGAGGACCCTGAGGCGTGAGCAGGAAGGTGGATGGATTGAGGGGGTGATGTGAAGGAGGCAGGGGGGGGAGGGAGGCAAAAGAGGGAGGACAATTGACGGCCTTCAGGGCCCAAGGAGGGCCACAACGGCGCCAGGACCGCCGCCAGACAGCCCCAGAACGGTTCCACACGTCTCCGGAGGGGCAACGTTAGGGGGGGGGACCGGGGGGGGGGACCAACCCAGTGGGGGGGGACCAACCCAGGGGGTGGGGACCAACCCAGGGGCAACGTTAGGGGGGGGGGGGCAACCCAGGGGGGGAAGCATCGACCCGACATCGGCGATGCATCGCCGATGGACAGGCGCTGTGCCCCCCCGAGAGCGGCTCCGAACTTTCCAGGGCGGGGCGGGCCATCGGGTCCCTGTGGGCGATCAATTGGCGATGGGGGGTCGATACAGAGCCCCCCTGAGCCGACTCTGCCCCGGCGTTGTCCCTGACCTCTGCGACGCCCGGTGGCTTGCTGGTCCTGGCTCGGACCTCCAGCGGCGGTGCGGGAAGATCGGGGCGGCTCCAGGACGCCCTCGACGAGGCGCAGCCGCTGGAACGCACCCCGAGGACGGAACAACGCAGAGCACCGACGGCGACGCCCAAAAACCTCGACCCCCAAAACTTCGTCCCGCCCTTGAACCCACCACCCCGCATCGTCGCCCCTGATTCGGCGGCGAGCCCAGGGAAGGGAGAAGGGGCGGGCCTTCTCAGAAGGCTCGAAAAGCCCACGGCCTCCTGAGCAGTTTTCTGAGCCTTCCCCGAAGACGCAGGAAGCCCCGCCGCCTTCTGAGAAGGCCTTCTCCTTCTCACTTCTCCCCCTCCTTGCCATCGCTCGGACGTTAATTCCCCGCGCGTTTGTTGGTTGTGTTGCTCGATGATCCAGGATGCTCCTCGATGGTCCTCGCCGACGCACAAACGCACACGTCCAAGCGGTGCTCGCCAAGGGCTCCACCTCTCGGTTTGGACGCCCGAAATTGGTACGGCAAGAATGGGTCCGGTGCCCAACAGCAAATGTTGTCCAAAACTGACATTTGCCGCTGTCGGGCAAGCGGCCTTCCGTCTCAAATGGGCCACGTCCGCGGCGACGCCGACCTCGAGTCCTGCACAAAATGAACAACAACTGCTGTTGGGCACCGTGCCCATTCTTTCCGTGCCCAGCTCGGTCGCATCGAAAAGCGCACACGTCCGAGCGATGCTCACCCACGGCTCCACCTCTCGGGCTCTTCGGGGATCTTCTGACTCGGGTCAATCCAGACCTGGGCCAGTGAGGCCTTGCAAGATCCTGCAAGATCCTGCGCGACCCTGCAGGATCCTGCACCAGAGCCCGGTCAGCGCACCCCTGGCTCTGCAGGATCCTGCAAGCTCCGGCGCTCTGGCCGACCCCCGCATTTGCACTGACCCCCGTCCTCAGGCCCCCGGTCGCAAGTCCTTCATGACTCGACGGGGTGCTCCACCCCTCGGGCTCTCTCGGGGCTGGCCCTCCTGGGGGCCTCCTCGGAGACGCCCCCTCGGCGCCTCCCCGGCCGCCCCGCGGCGCTCTCCGTGGGCCCGCCCCGCGGGAGGGGCCGCGGCGAGCCCGCGGCGAAGCGGAGGAGCGCACTCAGAGGCAGGCGGGGATCGTACAAGGTCTTCGCGAGGATCATGCTGCTGAGGTCGGCCCGACCAACTCGGCTTCTGGCCTGAACGCGGCCCCTCGGACGTGATCCTCGTGGCCAGGAGGGTGCTCGAGGACGCGCGGGCCACGATGGCGGGGACCGTCCACCAATTGGCGCGGGATTGGGCGAAGGCTTTCGACTCCGTGCCGACCCGCAGCACTGGCGACGTCGCTTCGGCGGGTGCGGGTGCCCCGCCAGGCTCGTAGACGCGGTGAAGGCAATCTGCGAGGACAGAAAACTCGCTGTGTCTAACTGGGGCTCATCATCCGGCGAGCGGCGACAACGGCTCGCCATCTGCCAGGGGTGCCCGCTGTCTCCGCTCACGTGCACCATCGTCATGACCACGCTGCTGGAGAATGCGCCCGCCCAACTGCGCAGGCGAACGCCGGACATTCCCGAGGCGCACTTCGTGCGAGACCTGGTGTACGCCGATGACACGCTCTTGATGGACGCGAACCCTGTTGTCGCGCAGGAGCTCACATCCTGCGTGGAGGAGTGCGGGAAGCAGTACGGCCTGAGGTTAAATTGGAGCAAATCCGACATGATGAGAGTCCGCTCAGACGCACACGTAGTGAACAGCGTTGGAGACACGGTGAAAGAAAGGGAAGAAGGGCTGTATCTCGGGGCCCATGTCTCGTCCGACGGCAGTAGTGGCTCCGAGTTGAATCGGAGATTTGGCGCCGCAAAAACAGGATTTCAAAGTGTTGCCTGCAATCTGGCCTCACGCAACGTTGTCTCGGGACCGAAAAGTCGATATTTTTAGTCCATGTATCGTTTCGAGATTATGCTGCTGTCTTTTTGCCGCTTGTCTGACTTGACGGGTTTCAGGCCAGGTGTTTAAAACGAACTTACATAATGCAACCTTCGTATACTGGTCGCGTGCCCAACAATGCCGTGTTGAGCATGGCCGGCGAACGGCCGCTGAGCGGAGCCTTTGCCAAGCGACAAACGATTCTCCTAGGGCAACTCGCGAGGCGACCCTGACACGACCCTGTGCGATGCTCCGTCCTACAGCCCAGCGGCATTGAACCGCGATTGCCGACAGGGCCTCGCAAGCGAGGGCGCCTCCGACAAATGTGGGGCACCGTGATTCTGAATAACTGTCTGATAATAGCCAACACCCGCGGCCGCTTAGCTGGCCTCTTGCGGCCTGAGGCCGGTGCAGCAGCTGCGTGAGAGTCGGCTGTGAAAGCATGGCGCGACTGACTGGTCATGTGCCCACTTTGCGTGTTTTCTGCTTGCGCACCGTCTGGTGCTAGCTTCCCCTCCATTCTTCTTCTTCTCCTCCTCCTCCTCCTCCTCCTCCTCCTCCTCCTCTGACACATATCAGCCAGAAATGCTTTGCAGAGCCTGCCTTGGATGGAGTGCCGAAGGGCACCTTCGCAGGCGCAATCGTCTTGTTTCACCCTGCTCGCGCGCCGTCTTGCGCAAGGCTTCTGACCTGACCTTGCCTCTTGAAGCTCCCCTGGAGTCTCTGAGAGCCGTCTTGGGCTTGTGGTACCGCACTGCGCTGTCTCGGGCCATCTGTGGGTTACCCCGTCCAGCTGCGGCAGAATTCTTGACGCCAGGGGAGCTCTCGGAAGGGCGTAGAGAAGCATATGGTGAAGCAAGGAGGCTGACAACGGTGTGAACTTAGAAGCCTCTGGAAGCCTCTTGGAGGCCTCTTGGAGCCATCTTGGAGTTCTTGTGGAACCCTGCTGGGATCCCTCCAGGCGCTCATGGGGCTCTCTTGGTTGCCATCTTGAAGGTCATCGAGCAAGAGTGAGGCCGGCACTAAGTGGGGTACCCCCGTCGCGGCGCTCTTGAGGCCGTCCTGAAACTATCTTGAGGCCTCAGAAGCCCATCGGAAGCGAAAAGGCGAGAAAGCGACAAGCATGTATTTTCCATACGGATTGGACGGTGTTTCGCCTCTCGGGGTCGTCCTTCTGAGGTTCGGAGTCCGTCTTGGGGCGGTCTCGGGGCATCTTTGAAGCATGCTGGAGATATCTTGATCCATCGTAGGCCGCATCGTAGTGTAGGCCATCTTGGGCTGTGTAGGGCCATCGCTGAAGCTCTAACCCCACGGGACTCCACTCTTCCAGACTCATATTCGCGAACAGGCAAACAACGGGAACCCATTTCCCCCTTGACCATTCTACAGGCTGGGGGGGGGTCTTGCGGCGTGGGGCAGGGGGAGGGGTAAACCCCTCCCAGAAGGAAGCTAAGGGGATTTGAATAATCAAATGGCGAAACCATTTGCTCCTAGGGCAGGTGGGACAAACGGCAACGAGCAAGCAACTCCCCCGTCCTCTGTCCTGTCCATCCGCTCCTCCACGTCCTCCTCCCCCTTCTCATAATGGGATATTTGCTCCCCTCTGGAATGGCTGGACGCCTTCGTAGCGCTGACTTCCAGGGCACTCTTGGCTCTAGTGGCCTGGCCCTTTTGGAACCATCTTGAGCCGATGTTGAGGCCTCCCGGAACCGTATGGGATGTCATCTATGCCCATCGGTCGGAAGAAGTAGGTAGAAACATGAAGTAGAAAGGCGTTGAACGTAGATAGGGCGTCCGCCCGCCACTGAAGAGGAGGGACAAGGTGTAGCCACTCGATCATTGAAGTAGGAAGGCGGTTACTCCAGATTTCGTAATAAAGGGAGGGGGGTCTCATTTCGGGGGGGGTCTTCTCCAGGCTATCTTGGAGGGCCTGGGGGGTCTGGGGACGATGTTTTGGAGGGTTCTCCCACTCCCACGGGGGAGGTCCGAAATGGCTTGTCTTGGAGGGTCCAGACCCCCTCCCTTTTATCACGAAACCCGGGGTATTTCTCCACTTGTCAGCCGCTGCCTGCGCAAATCGATGTCGAAGCCCAGCGGCAGCACGGCGAGAGGAGGGTCTCTCTCTCGCCTGCCGGTGCTCCCGCGCTCGATGTCGTCGGACCACTGTACAATGGAGGAGGAGGAGGGGGAGGGGGAGGGAGAGGAGGAGGGGGAGGAGGAGAAGGGGAGGAAGAGGAGGAGGAGGAGGAGGAGGAGGAGGAGGAGGAGGAGGAGGGGAGGAGGGGAGGGAGAGGAGTAGAGGAAAGGAGGAGGAGGAGGAGGGGAGGAGGAGGGGGAGGAGGAGGAGTAGGAGGAGGGGGAGTAGGAGGAGGGGGAGGAGGAGTAGGAGGAGGGGGAGTAGGAGGAGGAGTAGGAGGAGTAGGAGGAGGGGGAGGAGGAGGAGTAGGGGGAGGAGGAGTAGGAGGAAGAGGGGGAGGAGGAGTAGGAGGAAGAGGAGGAGGAAGAGGAGAAGGACGGGGGGGGGGCACGAGCCCTTGACTGCGCTACTCGGCCTGGTCCTCCTCCGTCTCCGTCAGCTCGTCCTTCACAATCATTGCAGCGAGTATGAGCACGATGTCTCCACCTTCCTGGACGCTCACGGCGTAATCATCCTGACCGAAGAATGACCCAGGAGTCCAAGACTTCTCTTTCACGAAAGCAATCTGTTCTTCGGTCTGGCCATCATACACGTACGTCTTGCGGCTGGATACCATGCCCCCGTTCAGCTGCAGGAGGCACGGGGCATCGGTGGAATTCGTGAGCGCATTGAACTCAGCATTGCCTTCGTAGACGCGAATAGTCTTGAACACTGGAGAAAAACGATCCTTGCGAACAGTGGCGACGACGTCGCCTCCGACACAAATCCTGTAGGTCGGCGACAGGTGCAAGAGCTCTTGCCTGATGGTGCACAACTCCTGCTCAGTCTCTGCATCGAGCAACTCTATCTCATCTTTGATGTTGAAAATGGCAGCGTTTGCCTTGATCCTCACCTCGCCCTCCCCATCTTTGATGGTAAAACTGTCGCCGGTCACGCTGGCAACATTCTCGTGGAGACACCAAACCGTCTCCCCCTCACTGGTCCACTTGTCTCCGGCAATGCCCCTTGCTGCCAACCGCGATTTGAGCACCTTGCCGCTGCCTCGCCTAACGTTACTCTGGTGCCCCAGCAAGGCGAGCATCGCACCGCAGAGCACGCTGCCAAAGCCGAGCGTCGTCGCGGAGGCTGCTGGCGTGGCTGGTCGCCCTGCGAAATGCATCACGGCCACTGCAGCTGCCTCTTGGTCGATCGCCGACAACCACTTGCCACGGCAGGGGGCCATCTGCATGAAAGTCAGCGGGTGCTCCAGCATGGACCAAGCGCAAACAAAGAAGGCAGTCAGTGTGCAGATGGGGAGCGCACGCGCATGCCTGCGGCGAACACTGCCTGTCAGTTGCGCGCTGGGGAATGCCATGAAGGTCTGCGGCGATGCTCTGTTCTCTTGGGTGTGGAAGTCTAACTCAAATGTCTTGGGGCAACATGGCTACAGTGCCATCCTTATGTTACTTGAGGTGTGACGCGCAGATAAGCCACGACATCACCCTGGCAGAAATACAATACAGTATCGCGTCGCTCTTCGGACAGGCTCGGGTGCCTCTTGGGGCTCTCTTGCAGCCCCCTTGGGATCTCTCGGGGCCCTCTTGTAACCCTCTTGCAACAACATTCGTTCCACTTGCTCCTTCTTCCCATCGTGGCACAGTGCTCTCTAGAAGGGCTCCAACACGCCAGAGAGGCCTTCAAGAACACCCACGCTGGCCTCAGGACGGCCGAAGACGCCCCCAAAACGCCGAAAGAGGGCCCCCAAAGGACGCCCAAGAGGGCCTCAAAAGTAACAGCAATTGACTTCCCAATCGGCCGTCGAATGAGTCTTGCGCTCTGGCTGCTTCGGGCGTCTGCAAGCCCAATACGACCCGAGCGGCCCCGCAGACTGGCCCGAGGCGCCCCCCAAGCCGGCCTTGAGACGGCCCCAAATGAAGGGGCCCACAAACACACAAATAAATATACACAAACAGCAGAACTCCCCATACTTTCCCATATTTTCTGGGCTTCTGTCTTCCCCCCCACTTCCCATATTTTCCTATGTCTTCCTCGGAGTCGACGACGAACTGTATCTGTGTGTTTCTCTCCCTCCTGACCAAACGAGGCTCCAGCGCGGCCCGAGAGGCCCCCACCGACAGCCCAGTATGGGCCTCGAGAGAAGCCCAGGCGAGGCCCGCGAGGGGGCACCCGCAGGGGGGCCCCACCAGGGGCCAAGGCCCCCCCGAGCCCTCAGGGTGCCAGCAGAGGGCCCCCCCCCCAAAGAGAGGAACAACACAGGGCTCGAGTGAAACCGTGTTTTTCGGTTTCGTTTTGTTTTCGTCATCCCTCACTCTGTCTTCGTTCCGCATTTGCTGCAAAACGAAGCCAAAACGAAAACGGTCCACGAAACTGCCAAAACACCGTTTAGCTCGAGCCCTGGAACAGCAAGTAGCATAAACATAAAAACTCGAAGGTCCGCGCGGATTTCTCGGATCGGCGCTGGGCCCCCTCCCTGGCGCGCGGAGCGCGCCAGGGGCGGCGCCAGAGGCGCCGCCGGGGGGCCCCGGCGCCGATCTGAGGAATCCGCGCGGACCTCCGAGTTTTTATGTTTATGCCACTTCTTGTTTCCCTAACCAGAGGGCCCTCCCCCAAAGCCCCCCAGCATGCCCCCCAAGAAGCCCCCGAGAGGCTCCCAGGAAGCCCCCGGAGGGCCTCCCCAAAGCCCCCTCGGGAGCTTCCGCGCAGCTCCAAAAGAGGCCTCTGCGGGGCCCCCGGGAAGCCGCACAGCCGGCGCGGAGGAAGAGGAGACACACACTTCAGGGGCCACTGCGTGCAAGCAGCACGACGGGAACTGGCGCAAAATTAGGGGAACAAAAGGTGACGACACACACACAGAGACGCACACAGACACACAGACACACAGACACACAGACACACAGACACACAGACACACAGACACACAGACACACAGACACACAGGCACACAGACACACAGACACACAGACACACACAGACACAGACACAGACACAGACACAGACACAGACACACACATACACATACACACACACACACGCGCACGCGCGCACGCGCGCACGCGCACGCGGCACGCGCGCACGCGCGCACGCGCGCACGGCGCGCACGCGCGCAACGCAGCACGCCGCACACGCACTCAACGCCGCACGCACTGCACGCACGCACGCACGCACGCACGCACGCACGCACGCACGCACGCCCGCACGCACGCACGCACGCAGCACGCACGCACGCAGCACGCACGCACGCACGCAAGCACGCACGCCGCACGCACCCACACACACACACACACACACACGCACGCACCCACGCACACACGCACACACGCACACACGCACACACACACACACACATTCACACACACACGCACGCACGCACGCACGCACGCACGCACGCACGCACGCACGCACGCACGAACGCAAACAACACACAACACACAACACACAACACCCAACACCCAACACACAACACACAACACACAACACACACACAACACACAACACACAGCACACAGCACACACCACACAACACACAACACACAACACACAGCATACAGCACACAGTACACAACGCACAACACACAACACACAACACACAACACACACAACACACACAACACACAACACACAACACACAACACACAACACACAACACACACACAACACACACACACACACACTTCAGGGGCCACTGCGTGCAAGCAGCACGACGGGAAATGGCACACAATTAAATGAACAAAAAGTGACACAAAAATAAAAACTCTGAGGTCCGCGCGGATTTCTCGGATCGGCGCTGGACCCCCCTCCCTGGCGCGCGGAGCGCGCCAGGGGGGGCGGCGGAGGCGCGAGAGGGGGCCCAGCGTGTTCCGGGAAATCGCGCGGATCTCCGAGTTTTTATGTGTGTGTGCCACTCTTTGTTCCCCCAACAATACACGCGACATCGGAAGCCGCACATCCTCTCTTTCTGGGGGTCGGCGAGATGGCGTAGCCCTCTTGAGCAGAAGTTGTTCCTGTTGCTCCGCCTTCCCATCGTGGCAGAGACAGCAGGGCCTCGAGTGACCACCCGCCTCCGCCTGCAGGATCCCGAATCCGAGACTCACGTCAAATCACGATTGGATGCGATGAGTTTCTCCCGACGCGAGGTGGATCCTCTTAAAGACCGTCCAGCCGTTCTCAGCCGTTTTAGAGTCTTGCAGGCTTCGCGTGACAAAAGTGGGACCTGCTTCCAGCGATAAGACCGCAACGCCCCAGCAAGGGAAGCCGATGTCGGACGCATTAGAGGAGTACGTGGTTGGAGCCGAGGGCGCTGTAGGTGGATGGCGCCACCCAGAGCTTGGTCGGATCAATGATGCGCTTGTAGAGCTGCGTCCGCGGAAGGAACTTCGCACTCTCCTCGGGGGGGGCCGGGTGGCAGGTGTCGGAAGCCTTCGCGATGTGCACGGCCCGGTCCCTGTTGGAGCGGCCCGAGACCTCGAAGGTGGTGTAGTACGCCCTGAAGAAGGGCACGCCCAGGATCCACAGCGGGCCCTGGTCGGAGGTCGTCCTGGACTCCATCACCGCGAGGTCGCAGTGGGCCCCTGGCCTCTGAGACGCTGCGCCCCTGCGGTGTCCGAGGTCCTGCGAGCCCCTCTGGCTTCCGAGGTGCTGGAGGCCCTGGTCCTTCGCATACCCGACCCTGATGTGTCGAATGCGCACGAAGCTTTGCAAGTATTGTGGCACATCCTCATCGTTGGCCAGCTCCGAGACGTAAGCGTCGGGCGGCAGGATCACTTCGTGGCCGCCGAGTTTGAGCTTTATCGAAGGCAGCTCCCACATGTTGCTGCAATTGAACCCAGGCTCGAACGAGAGCTTGGCGAACTCGTTGATCGCGGTGCCGGGCATCCCTATTAGCGACGTGCCGGTGTCAAGGAGCGCCGCACATCCATTCTCGCAGCCGAGCGCAAGGCCTTCGTACTTATTGTCCCTGTCGAACTGTCTGCCTTTCGATGCCGGGTTGAACGCTAACCTAGGTTCATCTAGCGTCACGCTCCAAGTGTGGTTTCCCATCACAGGCATGCGCTTGAAGTACTCGGGTTTGACCAGCGGTGCGGTGTCGCTCCAGATGAAGTAGCCGTTCGAATTGGGCTGCCTGCCCAGACAAACCGAGAACATCCTCGACTCGAACGTCTCCAACATCATGGTCGCAGCCTGCATCGCCGCCACAACCTTTTCTATTTGCGCCTCGGACTTCACCAAGTCGGAAGGTACTTCCAGCCCCGCGTCGGTGTAGCTGGATATGTTGCTGCGCATCATCGCCATATGATGTTCCACGTCCACGAGGGGCGTCTCTGGGGGGCCAAGGCCGACGATGGCTTGGAATGTTGAGTGAGACAGCACAGGCATATCGGCGTCGGTGACCACCAAAAAAGACTGGATCCTGGGCGCATACGGCCCAAAGGAGACCGTATCGAAGGCCTCCTCCGTGACCACGGTACCACTGCCGTACGTCATGTTGTACGTGTACCTCCCTTGGGTGTGGTTCGCGCTCAAGCCAGGATCATATCTTCCCGCCTGGCCACACGTGCTGCAGAGATTGGAGAAGACCACCAAATCAAAAGATCCCGTGTCGAAGATGCCTGCGATGGTCTGCCCACCTACCTCCATGAACCCAACGTACTGGACATCATTATAATTGGTCAAGGCATTCCGAAACTTGCCACTCAACCACAGGCTCCTCTCCCGTTGAATTCTGCGTTCTTTGACTGCAACGACGGCGCCGACCACGGGCGCGCCAGACTCCGTGTCATTCTGGAGCCTCTCCAACTGCCTCCTCCTCTCGTCCAAATCATCCAGTACATTGGCAGGCACATGAGCATGCCCCTCCGCCGAAAAGTCGACGCTGACATCCGATGGCCTGAAAGCCTCCTCCAGCTGGCTGTGGAGAGCGGTATGTAACGCCTGCGCCTGTCTGCAGGCGGCCGCTGCCAAGGCGGCGCGGAAGGCCCTCATTGCTATCCTGTGATTTGGCATGTTCGGTGCGCAGACAGAGTGGAGTGTTGGTTGAGCCAAAACGGCTAAGGACCCTCGTGGGCCACCTTCGAAATCTCTTGGGACCGTTATGCCGTCGTGAGGCATTTTTTTTTGGGGGGGGGGGCTCGCTTCGCCGTCAAGCCATGGCAGACTTCAAGGCAACAAACAACGAATTGTCTTGTAGCTCTCTCTGGACCTCTCTCGGGCCAGCTGCTGCGCCTCCTGGGGTCCTCATGAGATCACCTGGAAACCCCTAGGGCCGTCCTTGCGACTTCTTGGGGCCATCTTGGTCATCCTCCCAGGTGTGCTCGCACCTGCGTATCCCTGCGACGTTACCAAGACCGTGTTGGTTTTGTTATGTTGTTTGCAACCCTGCTAATCAAATGTTGCGTATACGTGTGCATGTCTGCGACGCTGCACAGATCACAACGTCTTCAACACTTGTTGGCAACACTACGATCGCAATGCTGGTATCACGTGTTGCTTAGGGCATGGAGGTTGCCCAACACTGGACGTTCAATGCGGCCGGCAACGGCACCATTACAACCACTGCCGCGACGAACCAAACATAAACTCCACGTGTGGGGTGGAGTTTGCCCTGGTGCTCGAAATCTCCACCCTTCGTTGCAAACGCACGATTTGGAACAAGTTGCGCGGTAAGCTCCAACCAAAAACATAGTTCCTATTGCATCGAACAAAGTGTTGCCGGGAGCTTCAAACTGTTGGCTTCGCGAGGGTGAGCCTCAAGCAAGGCAAAGAAACACGGACATAACACGAACGCCATGCCACGTGGTGTAATACACTATTAATGCTTCGTCAGCTTAGCAAGCCGAACTGGAACCCAGCGAAGTAAAGCTGGTCGCGACAAGCTGAGCAAGTATGACAATCTCAGCTG
>CAUYUJ010000173.1:0-10957 GCA_963575745.1 Prorocentrum cordatum
AGTAGTAGTAGTAGTAGTAGTAGTAGTAGTAGTAGTAGTAGTAGTAGTAGTAGTAGTAGTAGTAGTAGTAGTAGTAGTAGTAGTAGTAGTAGTAGTAGTAGTAGTAGTAGTAGTAGCAGCGACAGCAGCAGTAGCAGTAGTAATAGGAGTTGTAGTAATACAATACTAGGCGCAATGGAACATATGATTGATAATACGCTACTCAACATAAGAAAATAGCGTCTTCGATTCGTACTTTCCCTGGTGATGATGAAGTTCGGCCTCGCCGCCCGTCCCCCGACCAACTCTGAGGCCTCAGTGGGGGGAGCAGGATGCGTTGTTATCGGGGGCATGCGGCTAGGCCCCCAGCCCCCAGGAGGCCCCCAAGAGTGCCCCGAGAGGCCACCAAGAAGCGCATTCCCCCGCTCATCGTGCTCGTCCGTCCTTTTCCTGGCCTCCCCTCCATCCTCCTCCCCACGACGGCCCAGCGGAGCTCTGCGGGGCCCGCCTAGGGCCTCGGCGACCCCCTGCATCAGCTTGTAAAGCGGCGGGATGCTCCTGCGGCGGCCGCGGCGGGGCGGCGCTGCCGCCGCTGCCTCCCGACGGCAAGAGCCGAGGCGCTCGGCGTGGCCGACAGGCGGGCCGTGGCAGGCCCAGGGGGGGGCCGCATACATTCCCCACAGGGCCGCACAAGGGATCATCATCATCAGCAGCAGCAGCAGCAATCGTCATCGTCGTCGTCATCGTCACAGATGCTGTCGTCATCGGTATCGTCATCGCCACCACCATCATCAGCATCATCATCATCATCATCAGCGACATCATCATAATCATGTTCATCAACTTGGGCATCGACGACAACGCCATGCTCGTCATCGCCCTCTGCAGCATCAACAGCATCGTCATGCTCGACGTCAACATCATCTTCATCATGAGGAGCATCATCATCATCATCATCATCATCATCAGCATCATCATCATCATCATCATCATCATCATCATCATCATCATCATCATCATCATCATCATCATCATCATCATCATCATCATCTTCATCACCATCACCATCACCAGAATCGTCATCATCGTCATCCTCATCGTCATCGACGTCGTCGTTACCATCATCACCACCTCCACCACCATCATCATCATCACCATCACCAGAATCAATTATCATCAGCAGCAGGGGTCAATATCGCAAACACCATCATCGCCATCATCATTGTCATCATCGTCGTCATGATTATCGTTATCAGCATCGCCGCTACTTCTTATCATCAGAATCACTCACCTCCTCACGCGCAGCCGCCCACTCCTCCTCCTCCTCCTCCTCCTCATCATCATCATCATCACCATCACCATCACCATCACCATCGCCATCATCATCATCATCATCATCATCATCATCATCATCATCATCATCATCATCATTCTCCTCATCCTGCTCCGCCTCCCCCTTCTCCTGCTCCACCTCCTTCTCCTCCTCCTCCTGCTCCTCCTCCTCCCTCCTCCCTCCTCGCTCCCTCTCAAACTTATCATCCTCCTCACCACCATCTGCATCAACGGCAACACACAGCCAACGGCTGCTGCCACCGGCATACAGGGCCCGCAACCCTGGGCGGAGGAGCAGTCCGCTCCGACCGCTCCGCCGAAGAGGGCCCAGGCTCCTGAAGGCGGAGCAGCCGGCTCCGTCATTGGCCGCCGCCGGGTGTGCGTTTCTGGCTACCTACCAGACCACCCCAACCCAACCCGAAGACCCCAATTTCGGGTTGGGGGGGGGTACGGGTTCCATATGTGTTTTCTCGATGTTCCCCGACTGCCCCCCACTGGAAATGGAGGTAAATTTGAGGCCTTCGGGTTGGGTTGGGGTGGTTTGGTGGGTGGTGCGTTTCGGGGCCATCATCGCCGATCACGCCCCCGGCATGAGAACGGTGCGCTTTGAAGCGGGCGGCGCAGCAGAGGGTCCTCAGGCGCGGGCAGCAGGTGGAAGGGCTGACTGCGATCGATGATTGCCCAAGGCACAGTGTACAAGACGTCGCGCACTGCAAAGTGCAGACGCTGGGTGGTGTGCTAGAGGGACTGTGGTCCCGAACGCAGACACGAAGCGGCCAGAAAGCTGAGGAGGCGACTCGACTCGAGGCGAAACGAAGCGCAACGAGACCGGGGCACACGCACGGCATCGTGCCCGGGCGCTCTTCAGGCTCTCCACGCCAGCGCGGTACGCTGCACGGCTCTCCGTCCCCAGTGGGCCGAGAGACGGTGCACCGCACAGTGCCCGGGTCGAGGATCGACGACGCCTGCACACACGTCGCACGCGGACCGGGACAAGCGTTGGGACTTGGAAAAAGGAAAAATAGACTTTGGGAGGTCTGCGCGGATCTCTTGGATCGGCGCTGGACCCCCTTCCGTGCCAGGGGCGGAACCGTCGCTGTGGGAGGAGGAAGAGGTACCCATACCTCTACCCCCTGGCCCGTTTTTCCCCCTCTTTGGGCCTCCGGGGAAGCCCTGGTAGCCACCGCTGGATTCGCCTCCAAATCCTGGTCAGAACGCACCCCGGGAGAGGCCCCGGGGGGTAGCGGTATGGGCACCTCTTGGTTTCCCCACACCGGCCTCGAGCCCAGCAGCATGGGAAGCTCGGGGCGACCCCGAAGAGAGCCCCCGACACGACGCCACGGCCACGGGAAGCGTGCCTGGCAGGCTGCTTCGTCGGTCACAGTCACAGCGCGCAAGTCCACTCTGTCTCTCTTCTTGAAGGGGCCCCAGGACACACAAATAAATACACACAAATAAAACTATTCCCTATATTTTCTTATATTTTTGAGGTTTTTGTCTTCCCCCCCACTGCCCATATTTTCGCATATTTTCCTGAGAATCAGCGATTAATTGTGTCTGTGTTTTTTCCCCTCCTGACTTCTGCCTGAATCTCTGCAGCAGCTGCGGCCAGGTTGCAGTACGGCAGCGCACGGTGCGCGGACGCCGGGCAGCCGCGGGGAGCTTTCCGTGGGCGGAATCGTCGGCAGCGTCGGATGGGAACCGGAACCGGCAACCCCAGACCGAAACAAAATGCAGTTCCCAGATCGGCAGGTGGAAAGGGACCCCGATCGGAGCCCGAGTCGGGAAGGGGGGCATCGCCGATCGGATCGGATCGGATCGCAGCTGGGCCTGCACCCCCTCTCCTCCTGCTCCTTATGAGAAAATTTGCCATTGATAAAATACCGATCCCATTTTTGTTTGTAACAGTGATTGCGTGAATAATTAATATTAGTATCTGTGGACTACACTCCTCCTCCCTCCTCCCTCCTCCCCGACCGGCCGGGCGGCCACTCGCTCTCGGGGCTCTCGAGCCGTTGCCTCATCTCGCCTCCTCGCCACTCCTGCCGCTCCCCCTCCCCTCCCACCCCCTCCTCCCCTCCTCCTGCCTCCCCCCCTCCTCCTCCCTCCCTCCCCCCCCTCACCTCCTCACCCTCCCCCCCCCCTCCCCCCCTCCCCCCCCCTCCCCTCCCTCCCCCTCCCCCCCCCCCTCCCTCCCCCTCCCCCTCCCCCCCCACCCTTCCTCCCCACCTCCTGCCTCCCCCATCCGCAGGCAGACGATCGAGTGCCTCGCCCTCGCGTGCGAGGAGCTCGGCAGAAGGCGGCTGCGTGTCGCCGCCGGGTCTGTGACGACTTGCGTCAGACACACGGGGGCGGATGCGGAATGGATTGTCAGAGCAGCTCGCAAGCACAGCTTGTCTCTGCAGGCGGTCTCGCAGACCGCATGTTTGAGGGTGGCCTTCGGATATGCACGGCGCACGCACGGGCATCTCGGTCAAAGCATGAGGACAGACATCTCCAGGGGAACAAGAAGATCGGACGGTTCACACCTGTTTGTCGCCAGCCTGCCGTCATGACCAGGCTGCAGACGCCTCTATGGGCATCAATAGAAGAAAAACGGCATACGTAAACAGAAACTTTCGACGGTCCGCGCGGGTTTCTTGGATCTGAGCTGGGCCCACGTCCCTGGCGCGCGGAGCGCGCCAGGGGCGGCGACGGAGGTGCCGCCAGGGGGTCCTAGCGCCGATCCACGAAATCCGCACGGACCGCCAAAAGTTTATCTTGATGTGGTTTTCGCATCAAGTGCATGGAATTCTCGGGCATCAGCCGACGGCGTGCAGACGGAGATGGGCACAAGCGTGCAGACGGAGATGGGCACAAGCGTGCTTCTCGGCTCGCATGGGCAGGTGCCTGATGACTGCCCTCGACGTGAAGAAGGCGCCCAGCGCTGATCCCGCCATTGCCATATGCCCATCAAGGGCGTCGAGATGTGGCTCGAGGTCTGGCGGGATCGGGCCGAAATCAGGACGGCAGACAAGAAGGTATGGTCGATTGTTATTCAAAAGATGTCAGATAACCTGCGGAAGGATCAGGCACGCAATGTGAGGGGACCCAAGTAAGCAGTTGTGCTCAGCGTGCTGCGTCTGGATCAGCACCTGCAGAAACGACTTTGTCATCTTATCTCACGGGTGAGAATACATGCGAGGAGTGGCAGTTCCCCGACAGCGCGTACACAGGATGCAAAGTCCAAGGGCAAGCATCGGGAAGTCCCGAGGGTTATCCAGGCGTAAGCGCCGGAGCGTGTTTGGGAGCAGGCTAGCAAGCACGTTTGTGGATCAGACCTTGAGCGTGGGGCCGACAACGAATCGCAAAGGATGCTCAGTCGTCAGCTCGAGCAACTGGATCACGGCAAGAGGCTGGCGGAGACGATAGTCATGATCGCGTCCGCTGGCTGCTGACCGAAAACGAGGAAGCTTGAGTTCATCAAGTCATATTCAGGATCAGACGAGTGCGATGGTGCAAGGAAACACCAGAGACCTTGATGCATCGATACTGGAAGTGCTCGGTCAACAGCATTGCATCAGCTTATGAGCAGTGAAATGATACAGTCAGTCAGGCGATCACTCAAGTTAATTTGAGCGAGAGGTTTCTTAGTTGCGTGGCATTATTTCTAAAGAGAAGCCTCGCATCCCAGAGCCTGAGATGGTCGACAGTTGGCATGTCTCTAGCATCAACGAATCGTTCGGCGGATGCCTGGGACGGGGAGGACCGTCGGGGCCAATCATTGCGGGAGATGCGTCATGAGTGCCCGATTCTAGCTCGCCACGCCACCGAGATTCTAAGTGTCGACGCGTTGGTCTGAGCATCGTGAGTTCCAAACAGATAAAGCCGAGCATTCAAGCAGATATTCGATTTGGGATCCATTGACAGGGCGCAGGCACGTTGTTGCCAGGGGTGAACTGAAAATCTTCCCAATGTTTGCTGAGCACCACCGGGTCTGTTGTGTACGTCACGGATTTTGAACTGGTGGTCAATTCCCGGTACAATCGTCAGTACGATGATCCTAAGGGTGATGACGGCGACATATGGGTGGAAGTGATGGAGTGCCTGCGCAATCGGGACCCCGCCCAGATCACGGTGCTGTTCACCCACAGTCATCAAAGCGAACATGGTGTCATTGCGGGCGGGGCCACTGGAAGTTGGGTTCTGGCGAGTACGCTGTTGCGGCCAGAGCAGCGAGAGTCAACAAGCATAATCGACACAGGGCTCATGTGCATAAGGGAAGGGCTCGCATCGTCCATTTGCGAATGCTGCGGGCCAGTGGGCAAAATGAATCTTGGAGGCGGAACTTGGCGCCGTGGGGGAGAACCTCCCCCCCCTCCTCCTGCTCCTCCACCTCCTCCTCCTCCTTCACCTCCTCCTCCTCCTCCTGCTCCTCCTGCTCCTCCTGCTCCTCCCCTCCTCTCCCTCCTCCTCCTCGCCTCCTCCTCCTCCCCATCACTCCTCCTCCTCCTCCTGCGCTACCTCCTCCCCTCCTCCCCTCCTCCTTCTCCTCTCCGGCCCCGCCTACACGCCCTCCCGCCTCCGCCTCCGTATTTGTTTTGTTTATTGAAGTATTTATTTTTATTATTTTTTTTTTTGTTTTTTTTCTTTTTTTTCTTTTTTCCCCCCTCGTCGAAAATATGTTTAAAAAAAATAATATATATAAAAAAAAAACCCCCTGGTAGGGGGGGGGCACTGAATAAGGAGACTAAAGGGAACATCAATATGTCGCCCCGACTTACCTCAGTTGCCCATCTCGAGTGTCCAAGGTCGCCCCGCCTGGGCGGCCTCCTGGCCTGCCCCGGGGAGGGCCAGCATCCGGGGCAGCGTTCGGGGGGGGCAGGCTCAGGGAGGGACCCCACAAGCTCTGGGCGCTGCACCTCAGGGGTGGACCTAAACGGTGTTTTGGCGATTTCGTGGGCCGTTTTTGTTTCGACTTCGTTTTGCGGCAAAGGCGGATTGAAGACGAAACGAGAGAAAACGGAAATGAAAAACACCGTTTGGGTTTAGCCTTGCTGCACCTTTTTCACATCGGGCCATCAGGTCGGTCTGGCTCGGAAAACGCCGCAGCAAGCTTTAGTCTAGGGCTCCGGCCATGATTTGGCGCGCTGGGCTTGAAGTTCTCAGCGGTTGTCGGCTGTCTTCGTCGACTCTCCGCGGTTTCCCAGCCTCGGGGTGCCTCGAGCGGCTGCGCCTCGCCGAGGGCGTTCTGGGGGCGCCCGGATCGACCCGAACGGCCGCTGGAGACTGGCGCGAGGGCCCGGAAGCCACCCGTGGGACAGGCGGGGGGCGCCTGGGCCCCCCGAGCGCCCCCTTACGTCATCGCGGATGGGGGCCAGGTAGCCCACGTCGGGGGCCCGTCGCCGATCTTAGGCTGAAGTCGAGCCTGTCCCTCTACAGGGTGAATGCTCAAAAATAGTCAGGGAAATAGTTTGGGGACGATTTCCCTACCATTTTTGATGATTGTTGGCTTCAGCTTTGAGCAGGTTGGGTGTATGCTTCATTTTTCGTCCAAAATCCGCCTGTAGGGGGACACGCCCGACCTAATCTTAGGGGAACGAAGGGTGACGCACTTCCCAAAAAAGGCAGGGGGCGGCGGTGTCTCGCCGTAGGCGTCTTCGATCCGCCGCCCCCCTGCTGGCTTGCAAAAGGGGCGCACGGCGTGCCAGACTTGTGGGAAGTTATTGGTCCTCTCAAAAGTTCCCTCCCCCTCCTCCTCCTCCTCCTCCTCCTCCTCCTCCTCCTCCTCCACCTCCTCCTTCTCCTCTTCCCCAATGGGCCTTTGGCCCAACCCGCCAGCGCTGGAAAGAAGTCGAAAGCACCCGAAAACGATCGGGCTGAGATGGCCTTCGAGACGGCCAAGCTGTCCCCAAGAGGGCCCAAGATGGCCGCAGGGTGTCCTCAAGACGGCCCCAAGGTGAACATAAAGATTCGGAGGCGCGCTGATTTAGCGGATCCGCGCTGGGGCCCCTTGGCGGCGCCTCCGGCGCCGCCCCTGGCGCGCCCCGCGCGCCATGGAGGGGGTCCAGCGCGGATCCCAGAACTCCGCGCGGACCTCCGAGGCTGATGTGCTCACGCCATTTTTCGCCCCCCCAGATCTGTCGGCGACGTGTCGCCGATTGCAGGCCGATGTTCCCCCCCCCACGCGAGGCCCCCCCCCCGCCCGAACGCCGCCCCTCACAGCAGCTGGACCCGGCGGCGGCGCCCTGGCACCAGCACCACCGAGCGTTCGCCGACCCCGTCCCCGTGCATGCGGGTCGCCTGAAGCAGACGAAAGGGGCGGCCTGTGCGGGCTCTCTCGGAGGGCCGCGCGGATGCCTCGGATCCCGCCCCCGGCGCGGGGACTCTGGAATTGCACGCGTGTCGAAGCGTCTGTGGCTGTCACGCAGAGGCGGCGCTGCAACCCGCAGAGTGTTCATCAAAGTCCTCTGCACGGGCACCAAGGGAACAAGTGACCTCCACCTCCATCTTGGCATCGCTCGGACGTGTGCGTTTTTCCTTCGGCGAGGACCATCGAGGAGCATCCTTGATCATTTGGCGAAGAAACCACGCACGAGACCGAAAAAAGCACAGGGAATGGACGTCCGAGCGATGGCCAGTCCATGGAACCCGCCGCGGGGAGCCACGGAGGAGGCCCAGCGCCGATCCGAGGGCTCCGCTCGGGACTCCGAGAGCCCGTGCTCCTGCCGTGCACCTCCTCTTCCCCGAGATCCGGCGCCGCGGAGAGAGCCGCAGCGTCGTGGCACATCACGGCCAGTGCCCCGGAAGCCCCACCTGTCCGCGCCATTTTCCCAGCCGGGTCGGTCTGCATTGCAAGGCGGGCGTGTCCCTCTACAGGGGGGACATCCCACGAAAGAGTCGAACAATAGTCTTGGGACGCTGTTCCTACCATTTTTGGCTATTTTGTGTATTGTTTGTCTGCTTTTCAGTTTTCGTCCAAACTCCCCCTGTAGGAGGTCGTGCCCGGCCTAACGGAAGCCCCACCTTTCGAGTAGGGGATCGACTGCACAATTGATTTATCCTACACTTAATCGTCCCGTCGAATCTACGGAGGCATATTCAGAGTCTTCAGTAGATGCACGAGCATTCTACGTATTCGTCGTAGTTTCGATGGGAATATCAATTTGGGGGTGATTCGATCCTGCAGTCGGCCCTCTGCTCGAACCTCTCCGCGCCGTGTTCCCGGCCGGGTCGGCCTGCGTGCGAGGGGCACCCGGGGGCCCGAAGCAGGCCAGCCACAACTGGGGGAGCGGTGGTCCTTACCCCCCCGGGGGACCCATCGATTTCGACACCCCTCTCGAGAGATCGCCGATGCGATGCGTTCCCCCAGGGGGGTAAGGACCACAGCTCCCCCAGTTATCAAGGGCTCCCTCGAGGGCGCGAAGTTATTCGCGCTTCGCGGTCCTCGTTCCTTCTCCTCCTCCTCCTCGTCCTCCTCTTCTCCCCCTTGGGGGGCGGCGCGAGAGCGCGAAGTTATTCGCGCTTCGCGCTTCGCGCAGCGCGAAGCGCGAACTTAGGAGCCCTTGGTTATGGCTGGTCGGCGAGGCCGGGCGGAGGCACGCGCCGCGAGGAGAGACTGCAGCGCCCGGATCTCGGGGGTCTCTCCCAGGCTGGCCCACGGAGCCCTCGGCGCCCTCGTTGCCGTCGCAGCAGCGGGACGGGCCCCCGCCCCCTCGGCGATCGGCGCGTTCTCCATGCCCGCGGGGAGGTCTCCAACGGAGCATCGCTCGGACGTGTGCGTTTTTTCCTCCGGCGAGGACCGTCGAGGAGCATCCTGGATCATTTGGCGAAGAAACCACGCACGAGACCGAAAAAAGCACAGGGAATGGACGTCCGAGCGATGGCGAGCCAAGCCTGGACGCCGAGGAGTGTCCAGATCGTGGGGTGCCCGCGTTGTTTGTGGTCGCGACGGGTCGCGGCCGATTTTAAGGCCAATCGGTCGCGAGCGATGCCGGAGGTGGAGGCAAAATCGGTAGCGACCGATCTCGTCGGTCGCGATTGGAAAATTCCAGCATAGAAGGATCAGGGGAGGGCATGTGTCAAAAACACTGCTTCCAGGGGCCGATTGTTGTCTTTGTTCCAATTCTGGCCCCCCGTGGGGTTGTGGAGCGGGAAAACAAGAGGAAGGATGATGACATCAGGGGACGGCATGTGTCAACGACATAGCTTCAGGGGCAGATTTGATGTCAGTGTCCCCAATCTGGCCCCCCGGGCGTTTGTGGAGTGGGTGAGGAAGAGGAGTGATGATGAGGAGGAGGGGACCTAGACCAAGACCTGTTCGCGGACCCTCTGCAATCTCTGCAATGCCACGCGTTTCTGCACCACATAGCTGAACTCCAAGTGGGAGCACCTGCCCAAAAACTTGCTTCCGGCTGAACTCCAACGAAATTGCGCAGCGACTGTCGCCCACTGCACAGGACAGCACCAGCCGATCGGGACCCTTGGAGGCACGCAGCCCCGATCAGGGCCCGATACAGAAGCACGAGAGAAGCTCATCCCACCTCCCCACGACAGCTCCCCCGACAACCAGACCTCCCGCCCCGTCCGCTTCCTCGGCCATGATGTGGAGGAGGAGGCGGAGGAGGAAGAGGCGGAGGAGGAGGGGGAGGCGGAGGAGGAAGAGGAGGAGGAGGAGGAGGAGGAGGAGGTGGAACCAGGGCCGTGGATAAGACGTCGATCGCCCGCCTCTGGGCGACGCGGCGCGGCAGCGGCGGGCCTCCAACGACTCGCTGCAGTCGGGCGCCCGCGGCGGCGACAGAGCGGCCGCCCTGGCGCTGCTGCCGGCGCTCGGGCCGGGCAGTGCGCCGGCGGCGGCCTCCACGCAGGCCCCGAGCGCGGGCTTCACGCAGTGGCTCGGCTCGCAGAGGAGGAAAATGTTGGCGTTCAGTCGGGCCTGTCCCTCTAGAGGAGGTATCTTCAAAAATAGTCAAAAAATAGTCTGGGGACTGTTTTCAGATTTGTTTTGACTATTTCCCAACCATCGTGTGGTGTTGGGTCCTCGTTTTGAAGAGACAGCGCCCCGCGTCCCACCTCCTCTCCTCCTCCTCCCCCTCCTCGCCCTCCTCCCTCACCTCTCAGCTCTCGCCCCCCCCCTCCTCGCCCTCCTCACTCCCTCCCTCCTCCCCCCCTTAGCCTCTGTCTCACCGGCAACAGTATAAGCGAAAGGCCCCTCACCAACGTTTCGTAGCCCATAGGGAAGCTCCCACCCGAAGGTCCCAGTGGCACAGCCCGCATGCGGTTTCCTCACCTTCCCAGGGCAGCGTTCGTAGCCCCATAGGGAGCTCCAACCGAAGGTCCTCAAGTGGCACAGCCCGCATGCGGTTCCTCCCCTACCCAGGGCAGCGTTTCGTAGCCCCATAGGGAGCTCCACCGAAGGTCCCAATGGCACAGCCCGCATGTGGTTCCCCCACCCAGGGCAGCGTTTCGTAGCCCCATAGGGAGCTCCACCGAAGGTCCCAGTGGCACAGCCCGCATGCGGTTCCCCCACCCAGGGCAGCGTTTCGTGGCCCCATAGGGAGCTCCACCGAAGGTCACAGTGGCACAGCCCGCATGCGGTTCCCCCACCCAGGGCAGCGTTTCGTAGCCCCATAGGGAGCTCCACCGAAGGTCCCAGTGGCACAGCCCG
>CAUYUJ010000173.1:11057-38557 GCA_963575745.1 Prorocentrum cordatum
GGACGAGCAGGACGTGCAGAAGGTTGTGGCTGCGGTGCCCGCCCGCGGACGCCTCGCTGGCGCCCGCGGACGCCACGTGCACGGGGCGGGTCCGCCGAGGCATCGCCCGGTGTCCGCCCGGGGGGCGTCGCGTGGGCGCTCGTGGGCCCCCCGCGCCCCGGGCGGGAAGCATGGCTTGCTCAGCACAGCTCGCACCGCACGGCTGACACCGCAGTGCTTACACAGCACAGCTCACACCACGTAGGTCAGGCCGCACCACATAGCTTGCGCCACATAGCTCAGATCACACAAGTCACACGACACAGCTTACATCACATAGGTCACACCATCTACCCTGCGCAACATAGCTAACACCACAGATATTACTCCACATAACTCACACTTCATACCTGACACCACCTAGTTTACTCCGCGTAGAGATCGCTTCCACAATGCAACAACCTTCCGCTCGGAGTCCACTCTGGCAAACATTATGAAATCCTGAGTACAAACGTGGTCTTTCCAAGGGAAGCCGAATCGAATCCTGCTCCCGACTCCTTCATCCCTCCCTCATCCATCTTCGTCTTCCAACATCCTCCTCCTCCTCCTCCTCCTCCTCCTCCTCCTCCTCCTCCTCCTCCTCCTCCTCCTCCTCGCCATCTTATTTGGGAGGGACCCCGGGGCGTGCGAGGAATTCAAACGCCGCGCAGTCCTGCAGAGACGCGCCAGCCGCAGGATCCTCAGGAGCCTCAGCATCTTCAGCATGCCCATTGCCGAAGTACTCTCCTGCGGGAGGGCAAGAGATGCTCGGAGATAACTCGGAACTGCATCGTCGTCGCTAGACCTGTCCCCATCCCCAGTGGGCCAGGGTTCCCTCGCGCCGCCGGCCTGGGCCCTGGAGGCGGGGATGGATGCCAGGAAGCCCGACCGAGAGGGCATCTGCATCAATCCTCGCCTCGAGGGGCAGGCCCGCCACTGGGGCCAAGGCGTTCGCAGTGGGGACGGGGACACGTCTAACGATGGTGTTGCTGGGTGCTCGTTCCCCATTCCCGCCCCCCTTCTCCTCCTCCTCCTCCTCCTCCTCCTCCTCCTCCTCCTCCTCCTCATCCTCCTCCTCCTCCTCCTCCTCCTCCTCCTCCTCCTCCTCCTCCTCGTTCTCCTCGTCCTCCTCCTCCTACTCATCTTCCCTTTGATCCCTTCCCCACCCGGAGGCGGGGGGGACAGCGCAATCGCAGCCGTAGTTAAATCGAAGGGAAGCCCCTCCCCGTTGATCCCGTTCCCCCCCCCCCAGGTAATTAAGAGACCAAGGTCCCAGGGAGGTCCCGCGGGGGTCCCGGGGGAGTCCTGGAGAAAATCCCTCCGGGTCAGAGTACACCCCCCCTCTTCTGGTCGCAATCGCAGTCGTTAGATCGAAGGGAAACCCCTCCCCTTTGATCATTCCCCCCCCCCAGCGGGGTGGGCCAGGGTCCTGGGGAGGTCCCGCGGGGGGCCCGGGGCTGTCCCAGGGGGGTCCCCACAGGTCAGATGACACCCCTCTTCTGGTCACTATCGCAGTCGCAGGCAGAGCCCCAAGAGAGGCCCAAGAGGGGCCCAAGATGGCCACAAGAGCGCCCAAGAGTGCACCAAGAGCGCCCCAAGAGGGTCCCAACAGGCGGCTTTGAGGGCCCCGACGGGGGTGCCCCCTCTTTCAATCGATGGCCTCAAGGATGGCCCCAAGAGGGCCCCAAAGCCCCCCAAGAGAGCCCCAAGAGAGCCCCAAAAGGGGGCCCCAAGAGAATCTGAAGGGCCTCCAAAAAGGCCCCAAGAGGCCCAGACAGGGCCCGAAGAGTGTGACCGCATGCTACTACTCGTCCCTGGTCAGGGCAGCTCCCCTGGTGGTTTTGGCTCAGCAGCGCCCGTGCAGCCCCCCCACCCTGCCCCCGGCCGCGCCCGAGAGCGAAACCACTCTTCGCCCCCATCCCCACGCCGCCCCCCGTAGAACGGGGAAAGCGCAGCGCTGCGCGGCCGCCCGTTTTGCCGCGCGCGCGGATCCAACGCTCCAACAGGACCCGGCCCTCATCACCCCTCCTCCTCCCCCTCCTTCCTCGTCCGCACTCTCTGCCCCTGCCCCCATGCAGGTCGGCACGCACCCCGCACGCGCCGTGGGCCCACGGGGAGCTCCACCGGAGGCCCCGGGTGGCGGGGCTCGCCTGCGGAGCCCGCCCCCACTTCGGCACGCCCCTTCCACGGACCGTGGCCCCGCAGGGAGCTCCTCCGAAAGGCACCACTAGCAGAGCTCGCATGCGGTACCCGCCTCCGTGTCGGCACACCCCTCACACGCGCCGTGGCCACAGAGGGAGCTCCCGGGAAGGTCCCAGTGGCACCGCTCGCATGCGTCCCCGCCACCAATTCTGGCACACCCGTCACAAGCTTCGTGGTCCCACATGGAGCTCCACAGAAGGCCCCAGTGGCAGGGCTCGCATGCGCAACCCGCCCCCATTCTGGCACACTCCTCACCCGTTTCGTGGCCCCACAGAGAGCTCCACCGCAGGCCCCAATGGCAGGGCTTGTATGCGGTACCCACCTCCATATCGGCACACCCCATCACACGTGTTTAGCTGGAGTTCCCCGTCCTGTATCCCGCCTGACATACGGTACCCACGCCTGCATCTGCTTGGGTCCTTCGCCCTGATACTTGGGTGGGCTGGTGGGAAACGCGGCGCGTCAAGAATTTGGAAAAGGATGAAGGATGCGGAGGGAATGGTGGAGGGGAGGAGAGGAACAACAGCGACCGCATCAGGGGAAAATCATCATGCCCCGAATGCTCATCATAAATCCCACCGGCCCTTGAGGGCGTAGGTGGTCTAGAGGCTTTCCTCTCCCTTCGGGAGGGGGCTACCCCTCCCCCCCACCCCTGCCCCTGGACCTAGACGGGGGCGGTCGCGAGCGGTCAGAGCGTGCAGGACGGCCCAAGACGGCTCCAGAGGGCCTCTGAGAGCCCAAGGTGACCTCCAAGATGGCCCAAGATAGCCCGAGATACCTCAAGATGGCTTCCAAGATGCCCCAAGAAAATCTAAGAAGAAGGTTCCAAGACGGCTACAAGAGGCATCCGAGACATCCAAGGAGGCCTTCAAGACGCCAAAATCCGTCCAAAACCTAGGGAAAAGCAGTGATGTGTGCCTTCTCGCCTTTTTTTGCTTCCGATGGCCATCCGAGGCCTCAAGATGGCTCCAAGATGGCCCGCGAGGGCCCCTAGAGGGGCCCAAGAGAGCCTCAAGACGGCCCCAAGAGCGCCCAAGAGCGCTCTAAGAGCGCCCCAAGAGCGCCCCAAAAGGCGACTTGTGGGGCTATCGAAGGGCAACGCTAATGGAGAACCCCCCTTCTTTGATCGATATCCTCCAGGATGGCCCCAAGAGAGTGTCCAAAGCTCACAATCCCAAGAGCGCCCCAAGAGGGCCCCAAAAGGGGCCCAGACGGCCCAAGAGGCGCCCAAGAGGCCTCCAAGAGGCTCCCAAGAGGCCCCCAAGAGGCCCCCCCAAGGCACCCAAGACGCCCAAGAGCCCCCAGGACCGCCAAGAGACCCCCAAGACATCCCAAGAGGCCTCCGAGAGGCATCCAAGAGACCTCTGGCCCTTCTGCTTGTCCTCATCCTCCTTTTGTTTTTCCTCCTCCTTCTCCTCCTCCTCCTCCTTCCCTACTCTCCTCCTCCTCCTCCCTCCTCCTCCCGCCTCCCCTTTCCTCCTCCTCCTCCTCCTCCTCTCCTCCTCCTCCTCCTCCTCCTCCTCTCCTCCTCCTCCTCCTCCTCCTCCTCCTCCTCCTCCTCCTCCTCCTCCTCCTCCTTCCTCCTCCTCCTCCTCCTCCTCCTCCTCCTCCTCTCTCCTTCCTCCTCCTCCTCCTCCTCCTCCTCCTCTCTCTCCTCCTCCCCTCCTCCTCCTCCTCCGCCTCCTCCTCCTCTCTCTCCTCCTCCTCCTCCTCCTCTCTCCTCCTCTCCTCCTCCTCCTCCTCCTCTCCTCCCTCCTCCTCCTCCTCCTCCTCCTCCTCCTCCTCCTCCTCCTCCTCCTCCCCTCCTCCTCCTCCTCCTCCTCCTCTTCCTCCCTCCTCCTCCTCCTCCTCCTCCTCCTCCTCCGCCTCCTCCTCCTCCTCCTCCTCCTCCTCCTCCTCCTCCTCCTCCTCCTAGTCATATTCATTATTCACACTTCCTCGTCCATCCATCCAGCTTCCTCCTTTTCCTGCCTCCATCGCACGGTTCGGCCGCCCCCCTCTTTGCTCCCGCACTTTCCTGATCACCTCAACTCGCCTGGACATCGTGTCTGGATGGGCTGGCGGGGATACTTTTTGGTCAACGGCCTCGTGAAGCGTGTCAAAAGGCGTCCAAACTCTAGCCAGGCCACGACTAGCCGGGCCACGTTGGTGGGGATACTTTTTTGGTCGCGGCCGCGAGCGAAAAGCACACGCGGCGAAAGCAAATGTCCGGGGCAGCGAACAAGGCTGATTAGCGACAAAACGCGCCGCTAGCCGGCCGGCCCACTCACCAAGCAGCCGCGGGGCTGTGCGGGAAGCTGACGGCTGGGGGCATCCTGGGAAGCTCGGGCACGTGCAGTCTGACAAGCTGGTGGGGATATTTTTTGGGGGTCGGCTGCCGCGCGACAACGGTCTGGCGGCGAGAAGCAATGTCCGGGGCGGGCGGCACAAAGCTAATTGCACAACATGCGTGCAGTTGCACACGCACTGAACAAAATGCTCTGCATGCACCAGCAGACGCACCTGGGCGCCGCCCAGTAAACCAAAGTGTACAAGCGGACACGGGTGCGAGTGCAACGAAAAGAGTCGCCCTTACGGCGCCAAACTCCAAGCAGCCGACCCGGTTAGCAACGAAGCACGAGCCCGGGAGCAGGCTGCTGGCGGTGGAAAACTAGGACAAAAGGCGCGGAAAGCTGAACCACTCAGCGCGCAGCCCTCGAACTCCACCGCAGAGTTGGAGGGCCGGCGGCACCCATCGCATCGAGACCGGCGCCTGCGCGAAGGCCCGGGGATGGTTGCGACGATGCGTAAAACGCGGGCTGAACCAGGCTGCAACACCCAAAGCGAGGCATTCAGGCACACAACCCCCAGTGTCGGTGGACACCAGCGACTGCCCGAGCACCACAGTGCCGTCCTTCTGCGAAGAGGCCCACCGATGCCAGCCGCAGACAGCGCAGATGGTCGGCCCGCGGGGGGGAGACCTCCGAGCTGCCTGTCCGTCGGGTTCACCGCTCTGGCCTCCGCAGCCGCCGCGGGCGAACCCGTGAGGCACAGTGGGGGACACCCACCGGGCCACGCGGGAGGCGCGCCGTCCCTCACCGCGGCCAGCCTGCAGCAGCGCCGGGGCGTCCCTTGTCACCTGGTTGTCCAGTAGTGGATGCCACCCTCAGAGTGCACCTTGCAGTGGAGAAGGGGGGCGCAGCTAACCGCCGCAAGATACACGTAACTTGATAGCAGCTGCACGCCGAGAACATCTGCACATGTGGGGGGGTGCAGCTAACCGCCGCAGAAGACACTTACATCGAGGGGAGGTGGCAGAACACGCCGATGCGGTCCGAGCTGGAGTGTGCCAGCGTCGGACGCGCCTCATGGGGGGGTTCATGCGCCGCAGCCTTACGCAACATAGCTGGAGCTGCAGACTGCCTAAGTACCGGCTGAGCGGCGTGCTGGGGGGCGACTATTTCAGACGACAGACCCCTGCCACCGAAAACGGGCGGCTGTCAAGCTGGACAGCAAAGGAGGGGTGCGCTGGGGGGATCCATCTGCGGCCGTCCCCTTGGCTGGTGGGGATACGCGAAGCGTCTGGAATCTGCGAGTGGCCATCACAATAATTATCATCAGCAGCAGCATCATCATCAGCAGCAGAATCATCATCATCATCATCATCATCATCATCATCATCATCATCATCATCATCATCATCATCATCGTCATCGTCATCGTCAGCATCATCAGCATGAGTAGCATCGTCAACAGCGGGAGCAACATCGTCATCATCATCATCATCATCATCATCATCATCATCATCATCAGCATCATCATCCTCATCAGTATCGTCGTCATCATCATCCGAATCATCATCAGCATCGTCATCGTCATGGTCATCATCATCAGCATCATCATGGGTACCATCGTCGCCGTGGTCGTCGTCATCATCATCCTCACCCGAATCACCATCATCATCGTCATCATCAGCAACATCATCAGCAACATCATCCCAATCATCATCAGCATCAGCATCATCATCATCCTGATCGTCATCATCATCACCATCACCACCAGCATCCTCATCTTTATCATCAGCATCACCCTCATCCTCATCCTCATCCTCATCCTCGTCGTCGTCGTCGTTGTGGTTCTCGTCCTCGCCCTGGTCCTGTCCTCGTGATCGTTATTGTCCTCGTCCTAGTCCTCAACATCATCGTTGTCCGCATCGTCATAATGATCAACATCATCGCCACCGTGTCACCACCATCATCAACAGTCGCACCATCCGTGTCATCATCATCAACATCATCAGCAGCATCGCCAAAGTCATCATGAACAGCATTACCAGCATCGTCATCAGAATCATCATGGTCATCATCATTGTCAGCATCATCATCATCAGCAGCATATTCATCAGCGTCATCAGCATCATCATCATCAACGTCATCAGCATCGTCATCATTCATCATCATCATCATCATCAACCTCATCAGAAGCATCACCATCATCAACAGCAGCACCATCATCAGCCGCAGCAGCATTATCGTCATCATCATCACCAACATGATCATCAACCTCATGAACCTGATCCTCCTCATAATCATCATCCGCAGCAGCATCAGCATCGTAATCATCATCAGCCTCGTAATCATCAGAATCACCATCATCATCAGCCTCATCATCATCAGCAGCGTCATCATCAGCATCGTCATCATCATCATCATCATCATCATCATCATCATCATCATCATCATCATCATCAGCATCATCATCATCCATCGTTCATCGTTAATCGTTTATCGTTCATCGTTCGGCGTCGTCAGCCTCATCATCATCATCATCACCACCACCATCATCATCATCATCATCATCATCATCATCAGCATCAGCAGATTCATCATCATCAGCATCATCAGCAGCATCATCATTATCATCGCCAATGTCTCGTCATCAACGTCATTATCACCAGCAGCAGCAATCAACACGGGTGTCATCATGACTGCCTTCCCCCGAACACGCCGCGTCGCCCAACAGCCTTTGCAGGGGCGGAGCAAGCGCGGGAGGTGAACCGAATGCCACACGGCCGGAGAACGAGAATGAGAGAAAACCGGGAGGGGGAGGGCAGCGCGAGAAGGGGCGGTGGAGGATGGAAGTAGGAGGAGGAGTAGGAGGAGGAGGCGGGGGAGGAGAAGCAGGAGGAGGAGGAAGAGGAGGAGGAGGAGGAGGAGGAGGAGAAGAAGGCGGGGGGGGAGGAGGAGGAGGAGGGGGAGGAGGAGGAGGAGGAGAGGAGGAGGAGGAAGGAGGAGGAAGGAGGAGGAGGAGGAGGGAGGAGGAGGAGGTGAGAAGGAAGGAGGAGGAGGAGGAGGGGGAGGAGGCGGGGGAGGAGGAGCAGGAGGAGGAGCAGGAGGAGAAGGAGGAGGAGGAGGAGGGGGAGGGGGAGAAGGAGGAGGAGGAGAAAACAATGGAATGGAGGAAAAGGAAACGAACCAGGAGTGGGATTGTGCGGAGAGGAGAAGAAGGAGAGGAGGGAGAGGGGGGAAGGAGGAAAAGGAGCGGTAGGAGGAGGAGAAGGAGGCGGAGGATAGGAGGGAGCGGGAGAGGGAAGCAAGGGAATTGCGTAATAACCACCGAACGTCTCGATGCTCAACTCTAGAAGATCCGCACAAAATCAGACCTTGTGGGCCCTTCTATGGGTCCCCTCCGACCGCTTTTCCGGGGCGCGTCCTACGCGGCAGCGAAAACCTCCAGAAACACCCCAAAACCCTCGAACCGCCGAACAAACGAACGAACAAACGACGAACAAACGACGACGCCGACGGCGGCGGCGGCGGCGGTGACAGCGCCGGCCACTCGGGGCGGGGCGCGCGCGGGGTGGGGGCGGTCGTGCTCGGAGCGCTGGCCGCTGACGACTGCCACCAAGGCGTGCGCCACGGGCAGGACCCACTGGTCCACGACGCCCTCGCACACGATAAGCCGCTCGCCAGCATCAAAGGCGCCCAGCGGCACACAAATGAATAGACCCAAATCCCAGCATTCCCCATAGTTCCACATAGTGTCTCGAATGTCGTCTTCCCCCCTCCTCTTCCCATCTCTTTTCCCGCAACTTTCTGGAGATCTGCGTCTGTTGGTGTCTGTTTTTTGTCTGTCCCTCCCGAAGCAATGGCCGTGCAGAGGCTGCGGGACCATCAGGCTGCGAGGATTGAGTTCGCTGCTCCCTGCACCAGTTCCAGTTTCGAGTTCCCAATGTTGCAGTATCGCTTTCTACTTCTTGCTGAAAAGTATTACTGACCGCGCGAGGGGGGGAGCCGAAAACCGCCCGGCTAGCGTCCCCGAATCGCGTTGTCTGAATTTCTGGGAGGCGTGGGACACGTATAAATACACTAGATTCGCGCTCCCAACACAATATCCCCTTACACTGTATTCGCGCCCCCGAGGCCAAGATCCCCCGCAAATTACACTGTATTCGCGCCCCCGAGGCCACCATCCTTTACAAAATACATTATACTCACGCTCCTGAGGCCACGATCCCCCGCACATGACACCATATTATCGCCTCAGGGGCCACGATCCTGCGTAAATTACGCCACCGTCGCCCCCCCGAGGCTACGATCCCTTGTAAATTACACCACACTCGCGCCCCCGAGGCCACGATCGCCTGCAAATTACACCACATTCGCACCCCCGATGCCATATTCGCGCCCTCGAAGCCGCGATCCCTTGTAAATCGCTCCACACTCGCGCCACCGAGGCCACGATCTCCTACAAGAGGCCCCAAGAGGCGCCCAAGACGCGCCCAAGAGGCCTCCAAGAAGCCCAAAAGATACCCCACGAGGCCCCAAGGGGCCCCCAAGAGGCCCCCAAGAGGCGCCCAAACCGCCTCCAAGAGGCCCCCAAGAGGGTCCCCACGACACCCCAACACATACAAGAGGCCTCAGACCCACAACCCAGGCTCGGTGGCGGGATGGGCCGAAGACCACTAGGATCCGCCGCCCCCTGTCGATTCATTACAAGGGTGCCCAGCGTGCTAGACCCTTTCGGCTTTGTTTTGGTTCTCTTCCCGAAAGAACTCCCCCTGGGACTTCGGCCCGTCACACCCGCAAAGATCTTCCAGATTGCCCAGAGGTGGTTGCCAACGGTTTTCCTGCTCCAGACGGGTCCAAGACGGCCCAAGATGGCCTCCAAGACGCCTCCAAGACGGCCAACATGGCCTCCAAGACGGCTCAGATGGCCCCAAGATGCCTCCAAGATGGCCCAAGATGCCTCCAAGACGGCCTAAGATAGCCCCAAGATGGCTCAAGACGGCCCAAGAGGCCCCCAAGAGCCCACCAAGACGCCCCCAAGAGGTCCTCAAGGAAAGCCTGAAGAGGCCAAAATCATAGGTGTTCCCTGGGTGTTTGAAGGATTTTGGCATTTGCTTCTTTTCGGCCTTCCGAAGAACTCAAGACGGCCCAAGAGGCTCCCAAGATCGCCCCAAAATCGCCCACGAGGCCTGCAAGATGGCCCCATGACGGCCCAAGAGGCTCCCAAGACGGCCCCAAGGGGGCTCAAGACGGCCCAAGAGGCCTCCAAGACGGCTAAGCTGGCCTCCAAGATGGACCCGAAGCGCCCCAAGAGAGCCCCAAGTCGGTTCAGGGAGGCCCCCAAAACGGCTCCCGACGGCGTCAGACGGGCCAGGAGCGCCATAAGACGGCCAAAGATGCCCCCGAGAAGCCCCAAAATGACCCCATGAGGCCCTCAAGAGGCCCCATAAGAGCCCAAGATAGCCCCAGCATGGGCTCCAAGACGGTCCCAAGATGGCCCAAATCGAGCCAGAAAGTGCCTCAAGAGGCTCCGAAGAGCCGAAGACGCATCCTTTCCCTTTTCCTTTGTCCTCATACTCCTCCTCCTCCCCTTCTCCCCCCCCCGTTCCCCGAAACCTTTTCCAAACCGACTCGGGGAACACGTGGTCCGATAGCTTGGCCAAGCTCTAGCCCAGCTGTTGGGCACATAAGCGTTTCCACAAGGGCAGGGGGCGGCGGTGATGTGCCGTAGGCGTCTACGATCCGCCGCCCCCTTGTTGATTTATCACAGGGGTGCCTGGCGTACTAGATCCTAGACGGCGTTGGTTCTTTTAGAAAACTCACTGGGGTTTCGGCCGGTCCCCGGAAGAAAAAGGAATGGAGAAGGAGGAGGAGGACGAGGAGGAAGAAAAGGAGGCAGAGGAGGAGGAAGAGGAGGAGAAGGAGGAAGAGGAGGAGGGGGTGGAGGAGGAGGAGGCCAAGGCGGGAGAGAAGGCAGGATCGGCGGCGAGCGACGGGGGAGAGGCGAAGGAGAAGGCCGACGTCTGAGAAGGCGGCGGAGCTTCCCAGAAACCCTCGCGCCTTCCGAGAGGCGTTCCGCGCCTTCGGGGAGGAGCCCGGGACAATTTTCGAAAGGCCTTGGGAATTCCGAGCCTTCTGAAAAGACCTTCTCCTTCTCGCCCCCCCCCGGGCTCGCCGCCGAGGGATGGCTCGGAGGCCCGATCGCGCGCCCCTCCGAAGAGGACAACGGCGCCCACGCCGTCGAGCCGGGCGCGCCCCCCCAAGGGCAGGCCGCACACCGCGGCGCCGGTCTCTTCATCGCGCAGGCTCAGGCGAACCCCAAGCGCGCACGCGCGCACACGGCGCGGCGCCACGCGGCGCAGCGCGGCACGGCCCGAGACGCGGCGGCACGGGACGGCGCGCGCACGCACGGCGTGGCGCGCGCACGAGCAAGGCACGGCACGGCGAAGCACGGCATGCGGCACGACACGGCACCGGCCTCAGCGCGCATTGTGGAATGAGGGGGGGGGGGGGGCGCGAAAGGAGGCGGCCCGAGCGGCCTCCTGGTCGGCCGCGCGGGCGAAGAATTCGCACCGGCGCGTCTCGCGCGCGGAATTCAGCGCCTCCGCGCCCTGGCGCCGACGCCAACGACGAGGCCACCGACGGCGACGGCGTCGGTGGCGGCAGCGACGCCGCCGCTTCCGACGACGACGATCGACGGCGACACCGACGCCGACGGCGGCGGACCAGTGAGGGGGGGGGTGCGCCTCGGTCGCCTTCGCCGCCGCTGTTCTGCACGTGCGTTCGGTCGTCGCGACTCGGTCGTCGTCGTCGTCGTCGCGCCTGCTCGTTCAAGACGTGGAGATGGCACTCGACGAGGACCGCCAGGCTTTCGCTGACCCACTTCAGCCAGGAGGACGAGGCCTTGATGATCTGCTCATGGGGGGGACCCACCGTCGCTCCTCCGCGCTCCACCCCCGCGCCATCCACCCACCCCCTTCCCCCCTTACCTGCGGCAAAGAACGGCACGGCGCGGCGCGCGACGACGCAGCGCGGCGCGGCGCGGCGCGGCACGGCACTGCGCGAGCCCCCCCCCCAGCTCCTCGAAGAGCGCCACATGGAGCCTCTCTCCGTATGGATGCGGCCTGGCCAGGTACAGGGCCACTGCGAGCCTGCGGCCGCCGAGTTGGCCCACGGCCACCTCCTTCCCATCGAGGGTGAGGAGGGACGCGAGCTTCGGCAGCCCGTTGGCCCGAAGCTGGTCCTGCACGCGACCAATGGCGAGCCCAGCCCTTACGCCCACACTGGGTCCACGGGGCGGCGGCTCAGGGCAGGGGCTCACATCGCTCGGGTGTTCCCGAACGAAGCTGCCCTCGCGCCTGGGCCCCGCACCACGATGGAACCCGTGCGGGGTTTACCCCCGCGGTGGGGAACCCTTCGTGCCAGAGCCCCGCGCTGCCCAACGGCGCATCGGCTGGGCGCTCGATGTTGAACTTTAGAAGCAGCACGGGGTGCCCCGCTCCATCCACGAGGACCCAGACCGGCATCTGAGCCCATCGCGAAGTGATGGGGGGGGGCAAGCTGGGAATCCCGAAGCGTTTGACGAGAGTTCCTAACACCCCGTGCAGAAGCGAAACAAATTGTCCAACAAATGAATGTGATGTTCGAAACCCCAAAAAAGTGCTCAAGAATATTCAAAAAATCGTCCCCTCACACAATGTTTAGCTATGTTTGAATATTCCCCCTGCAGAAGGACACGCCCGACTTTTGATCCAGGGTGGGGAGCCCGCAGGAGGCCTCCTGGCGGCTGCCCTCGCCTCGGACTCCCCCTCTGCTCGGGCCTCCCGGGAGGCCCTCGTCGCCCACCGCTGGAGCCGCCCCGAAGGAATCCCGGTCAGAGCGCACCCAGGGCGAGGTCCGGGGAGTACTCCAGATTTCGTACTAAAAGGGAGGGGGTCTGGACTCTCCAGGACAAGCCATTTCAGACCCCCCCTCGTGGGAGAACCCTCCAAAACATCGTCCCCAGACCCCCCCAGGCCCTCCAAGATAGCTTGGAAGAGACCCCCCCCGAAATGAGACCCCCCTCCCTTTATTACGAAATCTGGAGTATCGGTACCTTGCGGTTCTCCCCCAGCAGATGGGATCCGAGGATCGCGCCGCATCGTCGACGCATCGACGCGGCGGTCATGCTAGAGAAACACAGCGGCGTAAACATAAACTGTCGGCGGTCCGCGTGGAACGCCAAAAAGTTTGCATGTATGCCGTTGTTCCTCTTCGATATGTGGAGCCCGATTTCCTCCACGACGGCGTCACCTCGAAATGCTGGTTTTAGGTCGGGCATGTCCCCTTACAGGCTGATTTTGGGCGCGAGCATTTATTTATTTCTCGAAAGAATCTACGGATACCCAAAACAGAGTCAAACAAATAGTGGAAAAATCGTCCCCTGGTGATTTTTTACTAGTTTGGAATATTCCTCCTGTAGAGGGACACGCCCGACTTAATGCTGGTCAGAGTGCGCCCTACGAGAAGTCCAGGGAGCAGCGGCACGTCGGTACCTCTTGGCGTCTTGCCCAGGGGCGGGGGGTGGGGAGGTTCGCCGCCGGGCTGGGGCAGCGATAGGGGGGGATGGGCACAGGGGGAATGCATCGATCTGGAATCAGCGATACATCGTCGATAGATCGGCGATAGGCCCCCGATAGCAGCTCCGCACTTCCTGGGTTGGGTGGGGCTATCGGGTCCCTATCGGCGATCAATGGGCGATTAAGGATCGTTGCATCCCCCTATGCCTATCCCCCCCTTATCGTTGCCCCCGATTGAATAGAGTCGAGGTAGTTCCATCCAAGCGAGCCCACGAGCCCCCGAGATATTCCAAGAGGCCCAAGAGAGACATCCCAAGAGACTCTCGGATTCATCCAGAAGGCGCCTGACCCAAGATACAACTTCCACGATCGTCTCAACCACACTCACTACTTGTGGGGGTCGGCGGAACGGCATAGGCCACTTGAATGAAGTCAAGGTAGTTCCATCCAAGCGTATCTCTGTCATAAAAGAACGCCAGGCCCTGAAACTTCAGTCTGCAGAGTATGTCAAACGTGTAGAAGGCAAGAAATCCGCTGCTCGCACGTGGTGCAGGAAGGCTCTCCGTGAGGGCCCAGCGCCAGGGGAGGCAACAGGGAGCTGGGAGGTCTCCCTCCTGGGACACCCTGGGGACATTCCAGATGACCTTTGAGGACCTTCTTCAGAAGACCGCCAGAGAACCCTGACTATTGTTTGCGGCTGCGGTCGTGGGAGCTAAGACGAAGGACACTGAGCAGAACGAGCACCAAAACCAGCAGCACCAAAACCAGCAGCAACAGAAAACTGGTCGCCTGTGCTGCAAGCTGTGCGATACGAACGGGCTGCGGCCGGCGCATGCGGCGCCAGAGGGCGGAGTCTTGCCGTGACGCTCGGGCTACCGATGCAAAGCCAGCGCTACTGAATCTGATATTTCTTAGCCTCTCGAGAACATGCACTGCACTGCACAAGGAGTGGCGAAAGAACACCATGCAGGCGGGCCCCGGAGCCATGAAATCGACAGAAGTAAGCCGCAAGGGCCTTTTTGATCTTATGCGCTGGCCAGCCAGGCGGGCTGGGAGCCGAAACTGAGCAGGAAGGTACGGGAGCCGTAGAAGAGGAGGAGGAGAAACAGGAAGAGGAGCAGGAGAAGGAGGAGGAGGAGGATAAGGAGGACAAGTGTAAACCCAAGACTCCTCAACGATGTTGCAATAAACCCTCCCTCCAAGCTCCATCTTCAAAGGCCCTACACGGATTCATCTTCTCTAAAGGACGTGTCCCGTTGGGCGACAACCATTTGAAATCCTGAACTGCGCCAGAACAATTCTTGGAACTTCATCGCCACGAATCAACCGTACTGCTGCGTATTGACGAGCCTGAAATGGTGCCAGAACAGCACTCCTGGGACTTCAAAACCGAAAATCAACGTAACTGTTGCGCCCTGACAATCCGACACCGTTCCAAAACACCATTTCTGGTACGTTAACAATGAGATCCGTGAAACTTCGAAGGCGACATTATGAAAAGAAACCACCCTCCATCCGTGAAACTCTTGCAGTGTTTCAGAACGAATGTGCGCGGCGCTAGGGCGAGAGCCACATTTTGATAACGACCTGCCCTCAATCCGCGCAACTCTTGCAAGTTGTAGGAAAGAATGTGCGCTGCGCTAAGGCGAGAACAACTTTTTGAAAGCCACCCGCCCTCAATCCGTAAAACTTCTGCATACGTTTGAAGCGTATGTGCGCGGCGCTAAGGCGAGAGCCGCATTTTGGAAGCGCTCCGCCCTCCATCTGTCTCAAGAGAAACGCCCGGCCCACCATTCCGACCAGCCTCGGGGTGCAGCAGGGTGGAATTATTCCTGGAAAGAGCTGAGGCCCAAGGTTCTCTTCTAGTAGGTTTGGTCCGAAATCGACTTGAAGAGGGCCGGCGGAATTACTTGCGACAAATAACACAACAAAATATATACTGTTCCTGGAAAGGGCATAGGCGCAAAGTTCTCTTTTGGTTGGTTTACCCCCAGAATCGACTTGAAGAGGGCCAGCGAGTTTCCTCTCGATGAAAAACACGCAAAATCAAATTCGGAGTGGAAAAAATGCGTTTCGCGCGTGCTCGCCCAAGGAAAAAAAACGACCCATGTGGGATCCGCGATGAATAACGAGGTCAGGTGACCTTCGTTTTCCCTCGTGGAACGACGGGGCGGGGCGTTTTGCGCAGAATCCGCGACGAAACAGAAGGTCTGGAGGCTTTAAATTTGCCTGAAATGGATAAGAAATAGACTTGTTGCATGCCCGCTCGAGAGTGCCGCGCCGTGCGCGCCGAATAGCTGAAGATGTCTCAAAGGAAGCGCTTGTGTTGCAGAACTTGAGCGGCCTGGGCGCCCCAGAATGCCCAGGTGGTTTAGGGAGCCTGAACACATAGCATTTTACTGGGGAACGTGGCCCTGGGGACCTCCTCCCGCGTGCTCCGCCCCCTCCAGAACGCGACGGTTGCTAGGATTCTGAGCCTCGGGACCTCCTCCCGCATGTTGCCACCCTCGCACCCCGTCAGAACGCAACAATTACGAGGATTCTGAGTTTCTGAACCTCCTCCCGCGTGTTCCGCCCCTTCCAGATTTTCCCCCGGGGCTCTAAAACATGATGCTCCCGAGCTGAAGCCATGTGTTTTCACGTGTTCACGACACCCAAATGGATATCTAGAATGGTGGTCCCGAGCCGGGGCCACGTGTATTCACGTGTCCAAGCCACCCAGGGCGGTATCCAGCATGGCTGCCCCAGGCCGCCCACGGGGGGCATGGCTGTCCAAGCCGCCCACGGCGAGTATGGCTGTCCCGAACTGGAACCACCTACCTCTTCACGCGCCCAGGCTGCACAGGGAGATACCCAGCGTGTGGTCGTCTGGCTCCATGTCTGGGTGTCTCGAGCGAGGGCTGCGGAACCGAATCGGATCTGGAGCTCCAGCTGATCGAGCGCCCCGCGCGTTTCGATTGCAACTCGCCCGAGCTATGCGTTCAGACAGCTCGAGCTGAGCATCCAAATCATGTCGTTCTGGATTCTGACGCCGAGGACGGTTTGACCCACAGTGCAATAGCGCACGGCACAATTCAATGCGGCATGTCCCCTGGCGCGTCCCCTGGCACTTCCACTTTTATGTTCTGTGGCACGTCCTTGACACATCACTATGCGGCGCGGCACAGCGCAGAACAGCATAATGCAGCCACTGGCATAATACATCATCATCGTCATCATCATCATCATCATCATCATCATCATCATCATCATGATCATCATCATCATCATCATCATCATCATCATCATCATCATCATCATCATCATCATCACCATCATCATCATCATTGATACCTTTACCATTGCCACTGCCCGTCGCCCAATTTAGGTGCTTGGAAACGCGCCCATGCTTCGCAGTTCTAAATCAATTTCCAAGTTCGTGGGTCGATCATGTCAACGTCAAGTGAATTTCAAGAACCAAACCTGTAGCGTTTGGCAATGACAAAAAATTAAGGTAAGTAAAAAGGACAGAGCCAGAGAGAGAAGTGCAAAAGATGTAGTAGAAGAAGGAGGAGGAACTGAAGAAGAAGAAGAAGAAGAAGAAGAAGACAAAACGCCATCAGCACACACTTTTGGCACTCCGCGCGGATTTCTACGGTCTGCGCTGGACCCCCTCCCTGGCGGGCGGAGCGCGCGCCGCCAGGGAGGGCTCAGCGCGGATCCAAGGAACCGGCGCGGAGCGCCAAGAGTTTCTGTTTATGGAGTTTTGTTCTCCTTCGATGTAGGCCTGAACTGACTGACTCACTGACTGACTGACTGTCGGCCTGAAAGAATACGATGTCTCTTTTCACCCTGACTGGCTGACTCGAAATAGATCGGGTTGTGCCTGGTATCTGCAAACCTGCCCTGCCACCTTCCCACGGCTAAGCCCTGTGGGGAGGTGGGGGCGCATCAGGGACAAGGTGAGAAGCGAGATAAGCGGGAAGATGGGAGCGGAGGGCAGCAAGTGAGGTGACAAAGGAAAAACGGCCGCTGGCCTGCCTTGAACATCATCCCTCCAGACCCATCCCAAAAATCACCCCCTCTTTTCACCCCCCGCCTCCTTAAAACAGGGCTAGGATCAGGACAAATCGCTCCAGAGCGTTCCGGAGCGCTCTCAGAGCGTTCCAGAACGCTCTGGAGCGGCCTCGGCGCCCAATACATCCTCCAAACCCGCCGATTCTCAGAGATTTCGAATTATCCCGATCCGATTTTGTCCCGATCTTCGCGTCGTTTTACTCCTCCTCACGCGGGCCGCGGAATCCCACGGGGGGCGCAGCCCTCCGGACGCGCCGTTCAGGAGAGACCACCACGGCCACCCGGCGTTGTCGAGCTCCACCGCCATGGTGAGCGAATTCACCCCGAGGATCACCGTCCTCGGGGGGGGGGTATCACGGACTACCTACAGTCGGGGCATTGACCTAAGGAACCCTAAATAAGGCACGAGGCCCCTTTTTGTCCATGAAGTTAAACTTCGATCTCCTATCGAAAACGTACGGAAAACCCTGAGAAACACTTAAGGAACGCGGAGCCCCTCCCCAACGAAAAGGGTTCCTTCTTCAGGGCCCCGACTGTACCAAGCCACCCCAACCCCAACCCGAGGACCCCGAACTTCGGGTTGGGGGGGTACGGGCTGCATAGGTGTTTTGTCAATGTTCCCCGACCCCCCCCACACTGGAAAGGGGGGCAAATCGGGGCCTTCGGGTTGGGTTGGGGTGCTCTGGAGGGTGGTGAATAAGAGGGGATACGTCGACCCCCATCCCGGACTCTGGGGGGTTCTCGACCGGACGAAAAAAATGTGGGGTCTGGCCCTGGGATATACGATGGAGGGGGGGGCGTCCAGCCTCCATGGGGGTGCGTCTGGGTAGACCCCTCGGGGAGCATCCCAGGGTTCCCCTCCTTTTCTGAGCGGTTTCGCTTCTCGTCGAAACGTCGGGGGTTTGGGGAGAAAAATCGCCTGTGAGGACAGGAAGAAACACCAGGAGACAATTCCCAGGAGGTGCTCGTGGGAACGACTGCGCACTACTAAGCCCGATTGAGGCGCCCCTGAGCCGACCTAGGCCAAATTGATCCAAGGATCAAACCGAGGGGTAAGCCCGAAGCTGGACTGAACATATAAAACAAGATTGAGCCAGATTACGCCAAATTTCGACCGCGGACGCATCAGCGCCGACGCAAACGCGGAAACAAAATCCAGATTGGACCGCCGGAGGCCTTCGGAGGCCTTCGGAGGCCTCCTGCAGCCTACGTCGAGACCTCAGACCGACAAGTACCCCAAAAAGCTGCCGTCGTGGTTATCCAAAGGATCCGACGCTCCAGAAAAAATTGGAGCGGCGGGATTCGGGCAGTTTTCGGCCTCCCGGGGGGGGGCACTCGCCGGGCCTCGGGAGCACCCAAAAAAACACTCGGGGTGACAAGCCGGCAGGGAAGTGGCCTGGACCTCTGGGGCCCACGCATCGAGGAGAGCAGAGCGGCCAGGTCTCCTCTGGGCTTCGAGGAGGCGAGGATCTGTCAGGGTTGGTCCGGTGGGAGCGCCCCGTCCCAAGAGAGAGAAAGCCTTGGCGGCGCGCGGCGGGGGGTGGGGCGGGAGGGCGGCGAGGCAGAACTGGAGGCCCAGAAAGGGGCACCAGCACCAACACAGGGAGGTTGCCTCCACGGGGGGGAGGAGGATCCCAGACGTCGGTGTTGGTGGTACTACCTCGGTCACCCTGGAAGCCAGAAGCATGGCCACCGTCACCGAGGTCGGGATCCCTTTTCCCCTCGGTGGAGGGACACCGCCGATGTTGGTGTTGGTGTCAACCTCTGGGCCTGCGAAAGAAGGGGGCGGGGGGGGGGGAATCTTGCAGGAGCTCGGAGGCTTCTGAGGAGCGACACGGGTGTGGCCTTGTCTCTCGGGCGGTCCCCGACCTGACGCCCACGCGCCGCGAAGGGTGCCCGACGGAGTGCCTCGGCTCCCACGTTTCTGGAGGCCTCCTAGATGGGGCCCGAGTAGACGGGCTCGGAGGGTCGCGCCGCATCGCCAATGCATCGCCGATGCGTCGGCGACACATCGGCGGTGCATCGTCGACGGCGATGCATCGGCGACGTCGACGTGGAGCGAGTCGGCCTCCACATCGAGTCGCGTCGCCGATGCATCGGCGATGCGGCGCGACCCTTCGACCCCATCTGATTACTCGGACCCCATCTGGGAGCGCAGAATTCCCCTTCCACTCGGTTGCCAACGGCGCAACCTTGCGTCTGCCGACGCGTCCCTCCGGATGCACGGCTGAGCGAGCGAGCGAGCGAGGGGGAACACTTTGCTCGGCCCTGGGCCGGTGAAGACGAGCGGCTCGGGATGAGAGCGCGGGGGCCCCAGAAGAGGCCCGGGACCTCCGACGAGCCACGCCGCCTGGAGAAGAGACGGGCCGTCGGGTGTCGTCCGGGAGGGCGCGCGGGGCCGCAGCCTCGAGGCGAGCGCCGAGCAGGAGGCGCGCGGACGGCGCAGCGCACGCCCCAGAGCAGATGCGGTCGGCGTGCTGGCGCGAGGCGCTCATGAGGAGGAGCGGAGAGGAGTTCTCCCGGTCACGGCGAGCCTCGGTTCCCCGACATGGGCCTACAAAGCGGCCCGAAAAACGGAGCCCCCTCTGCGCCTAAGCTTAGGGCGTGTCCCCCTACACGCGGAGTTTGGTCGAAAAAACTAAAAATACTCAAAAACATGTTAAGAATATGTAAAAACATGCTATTATCCCCAGGCTATTTCGACTATTTTTGAATATTCCTCCTGTAGAGGGACAGGCCCGACTTAAGCCTAAACGAACGAGCGAACGAAGAGTCATACGCCCTAGGCGCGTGGACTCGTGCACTTAACTATCCATCAGTCGGAAGAAGTAGGCAGAAACATGCAGCAGGAGGGCGTTGGAAGGCAGATTGGGTTTCCGCCCGCCTCTGAAGGGGAGGGAAGGGGAAAGCCACTCGATTATTGAAGCAGGAAGGCGGCTAAGGCAGATTGGAATCTGGGACTCCGAAAATGCCTACTTTCAACGACCGATGGGTACTTCGTGCAGAACTGAACTACTCTAGCTCTCCATGCCACAGCATCACTCGCATCGACGCCCAGCTCCGCAGCGACTTTCCCGACCTGCGCCCAAAAGGCCCTTATCCGTAAGGGCTTCGCCCCCTGCCGCCAGCCCCTCTCTCGGAGAATGGGGTGGGCAAGAGCCATGCTGTGAGGCACCGTCGTGAAGCAGCGTCGGAACTCCGAACGGGGGCCACCGGAGATAGGAGCGTGCCAAAATCGATCCGACACCGAAGGAAATTCGCAGATGTTGGCCCCTTGGGCCCCTCTTGGAGGTGCTCTTGGAGCGCTCTTGGGGGCCTCTTGGGAGCCTCTTGGGCCGTCTTGGGACCATCTGGGGCGCCTTGGAGCACTCTTGGGCCGTCTTGGAGGCCTCTTGTACCCTCTTGGGGGCCTTTTCTGAAGGAATGTGGCCTCGCAAGCGCGAATACTGCGTACTGTACTGTACGAAGGTTTATGATTTCGGGGACGCGAAGACATGCAATTTACAAGGGATCGTGGCTTCGGGGACGCAAACATTGCGTCATTGACGAGGGAGTATTCCCTCGGAGACGCGAATATCGCGTAATTTACTCAAGATTATGGTCTCGGGACCGCGAACACAGCGTAAGCAAGGGTGTATGGCCTCTGGGACGCGAATGTTGTATAATTGTCAATGGATTATGGCCTCGGGGGCGCGAATATGATGTAATTTCTGCAAGGGATCATGGCTTGGGGGACGCGAGTATCATGTACTTGCACGTGTCCCAGGACCCTCCACAAACTCTGAGAACACCAGGTGGTGGTAACAAGAGCCCTTTTCAGCTCCCCCCCCTCGCGCGGACTTCAAAAATTCACAATAGAAAGCAGAACGCAGGACTATCAGATGGAGACTTGAAACTGGAACTGGAGCAGGGAGCAGCAAGCCTAACCCGCGGAGCCTTGTGGCAGAAGGCGTGGAAACAAATCCGCCACCGTGCCTTCAGCACGCGGCGGAGTGCCCCAGGGCTCCTGCAGCCCCGAGAGGTCCCAGGGCTCAAAGGCTCTTGTTAAGGGCCGGGACCCGCTCGGGGATCTTCTGATCCGGGTCAATCCAGACCCGGGTCAGCAGGAAACCAAAACCTGCAATGCAGGAAAATTCTCCCAGTGCGACCCTACCTAGGAGTTGGAGCCCCTAGGAAAGCAGCATTAGTAGTAACAGTAAAGCTAAGCTAAAGCTAAGAAAAAGCTAAGCTAAAGCTAAGAGAAAGCTAAGCTAAAGCTAAGCTAAAGCTAAGCTAAAGATAAGATAAGGCTAAGCTAAAGCTAAGCTGAAGCTAAGCTAAAGCTAAGCTAAAGCTAAGCTAAAGCCAAGCTAAAGCTAAGCTAAAGCTAAGCTAAAGCTAAGCTAACACTAAGCTAACGCTAAGCTAGAGCTAAGCTAAAGCTAAGCTAGAGCTAAGCTAAAGCTAAGCTAGAGCTAAGCTGAAGCTAAGCTAAAGCTAAGCTAAAGCTAAGCTGAAGCTAAGCTAGAGCTAAGCTAAAGCTAAGCTAGAGCTAAGCTAAAGCTAAGCTGAAGCTAAGCTGACGCTAAGTTGAAGCTAAGCTAAAGCTAAGCTAAAGCTAAGCTGAAGCTAAGCTGAAGCTAAGCTGAAGCTAAGCTAAAGCTAAGCTAAAGCTAAGCTAAAGCTAAGCTAAAGCTAAGAAAGGGCTAAGCTGAAGCTAAGCTAGAGCTAAGATGAAGCTAAGCTAAAGCTAAGTTAAAGCTAAGCTGAAGCTAAGCTAAAGCTAAGCTGAAGCTAAGCTAGAGCTAAGCTAAAGCTAAGCTAGCGCTAAGCTGAAGCTAAGCTGAAGCTAAGCTAGAGCTAAGCAAAGCTAAGCTAGAGCTAAGCTGAAGCTAAGCTGAAGCTAAGCTACAGCTAAGTTAAAGCTAAGCTGAAGCTAAGCTAAAGCTAAGCTAAAGCTAAGCTAAAACTAAGCTAAAGCTAAGCTCAAGCTAAGCTAAGGCTAAGCTGAAGCTAAGCTAAGCTGGGTGAACCCAGGGGGCGCAACTGGGGGAACCGCGGGGCGGGGACTGGGGGAACCGCCCGGGGCGGTTTCCATTGCCCGGCCCTTTAAGCAAAGAGAGTAAGAACCCTTCTAGGCAGAGCCTAGGTAGGGAAAAAACTGCAACGCAGGTCTTCGCAAACCCGGGTCAGCCAATATGCGCGGCCGCCTCGCGGCCACGAGCGGCTCGCAAACCCGGGTCAGCCAGAGGGGGCCTTCGCAGGATCCTGCAGGATCTGGCGCCCTGGCTGACCCCCGTTTGCACTGACCCCCGTCTCAAGGCTCCCGACCCGCGGTCTCCCGGGCGCCGCCGGGCCCTCCTGGACGTTGCCGGGTCCAACGCCTGGCTTTCCTGGGCGCCGTGTGGGGCCCTCCCGGGCGTCGCCTCGTGGGGCCTTCCCGGGGCGCGCCCCGTGGGCGGCTCGGACCGTGGCCCCGCCCAGCAGGGCCCAGACATGGACGCAGAGGGCACTCCCAAAAGGGCCCAGGAGGGCGGCGCAGCACGTGCGGCGAAGGGGCAATCCGCCGTTGGGTGCGGATCGGGCCGGGCGAAAGGGGGGGATTGGGAAAGGGGGGGGGCGAAATTTGCTGCATGCGGGAGGCGCCGGGAAAATCAGCTACGTGAGCTGATTCTCAAACCCCCCCTTTGCTATCCCCCCCTTTCGCTCGGCCCGAGCGGACCAGGGATGGACACAAGCTGTGTTTTTGGCGATTTCGTGGGCCGTTTTCGTTTCGACTTCGGTTTGCGGTGAAGGCGGATTCGAGACGAAAGCGAGGGCAAACGAAACCAAAACGAAAACGAAAAAACACCGTTTGGGTTCAGCCTTGGTGCGGACGCCTCCAAGAGGCCTCCCAAGAGGGCCTCAAGAGGCAGAACTCATGGGTTATCCAAAGGTTTTTGAAGGATTCCAGCGTTCTCGCCTTTCGGTTTCCCGACGCTCCAAGACAGCCCAAGAGGCGCCCAAGACGGCCCAGGAGGGCCCAAAGACGGCCCCAAGAGGGGGCCCAGATGGGGAACCCACGGGACATTTCGAGCCCTCGGCCCCGAGGGACCCCCAGGAGGCCCCCAAGAGACACCCAAGAGGCACTCAAGAGGCCTTCAAGATGCCCCAAGAGGCCCCCAGGAGGCCCCCAAGAGGCTCCCAAGAGGCCCACAGTTGCTCTCAAGGGCCCCCGAGAGCGCTCCGAGGAGACCCGAAGAAGCATCCCTGAGAACCCTGACCCACAACCCAGGCGCAGTGGCGGGATGGGCCAAAGGCCATCAGATAGCGCACGGACTATATCAAGACTGGGTCGGCGTGGTCGGCGTTTGGCTACATGTGCTACAGGTGAGCGATGTGTTGTTCGGCGTTTCGACATTGGGCGGAAGGGGGACGGGGAGGGAGGGGTCTGGCTCTGGACCTCTGCTTAATGCGACTGTTTGCAACACTGCGTCCTATGTGGGAGACCCCACCTGCTAGAAACAGGCGCCAAAATCAGCCAAGATCTACTCCATGGGGGGGGAAGGGGGAGTGCGAGGGCACGCGCCGATCGGCAAAACAATGAATCAGAAAACGATCACCAAGTGGTGGCTGGGGGAGGTCGCTGTCTTGTGCTGGTGGTACTGTTCGGTTGCTGTCGGTGCTGGTGGTCGGAGGTAGTCGGTCCTGGAGGGCAAGGCAAAGCGGTGCTGATGCTGTTGGTGCGTGAGTCTGCTCAGCCAACTGGCGTACGCGAGAAATGCTATCTCGAGTGAAATCCACTTCTCCGTGTCAGTCGCGACGGCATCCCATCTCACATCGTTACTGTCGCAGCGGTGATACGTCGTGGTTGGATGGCTTCTCTGGCGTCGTTACGTGTAGTCTCCTCACCAATCCCCGTATACAAAGTATGTGGGAACGTTCGTACGGCGATATCCCACCGTTTGCGGTGGCCGCCGTGTTGCCGATAATCACGTTGCTTCGCGTCCAGAAAAAAAGACCCCAATTCAATGGTCGTTGAGTCCATCGCCCTGCCCTGAACCTCTGCCTCCACCTCCTCCTCCCCATCATCCTCACCCTCCTCCTCCTCATGCGGCTCCTCCCCCTGCTCGTCCTACTTCTCCTCCTTCTACCTCGTCGTGGTCAGCGTCCTCATCTTCAGGGTCGGCGGCACTGGCCGTAAGGCCTTCGCAATTCAGTGGTCTTTGGGTTCATCGGATGGGTGGCTTGCAACGTACGCGGCCCAGCGCCAGACCCCCTGTGCGATGGTTCTGAGCCGCACGTCCAGGGAGGACTTCCGAGGAACCTTCTGGGAATGCGGCGGGAGGACTTCGGAAAGGCGGGATGCCCTCTCACGATGTCCCCCCCCCCTGGCCTGGCCACCATCCTGAACGCCGCCGAGGAGTCAACAGTCACATCATCTGTCCCTCTGACGGGGCCAGAACCGCCTGCCTTTAGCGCTGCCTGGCATCCCCGTGCTCCAGATCGCCTCCGAATCGACCTGGATTGCACGGTTCTTGTGGCCCACCGGTGTCCCGACGATCTCGTACGTGGTGCCCTGCACCCAGCCGAAGTCCCCTTGCACGAACACGCGAACGAGCTTAAGGGCCCGGAGAACGCGTAGAAAGCGCAGAAACCTCAAGGCCCGCATCCCAGTCAAATTCAGCTTGACCCCTGGCAGGCCGGTGGACGTGAGCAGCGGCATCAACCACTGCTCCAGTGCCCCGCTAACGACAATAACCAAATCCATCCAGTTCCACCATACGACGTTCACGGGTCCAAATAGGAGGTCGACCTGGAAGTACGCCGCCTTGACCTGCGAACGCGCCAGAAATGCGCGCAGAGAAACTCGAGCACCACTACCGCCCCCATAATCCCAAAATCGCTGCTTGGTGGTGGATGCCTACTGGTTTGGACACTCTGAACGACCTCACAAGGACCATGTGTCACCGAATCGTGTGGTAAGCCACTGGCCCACCCCCCCTCCCGACCCCAGCGACAAACATGGATAACCGTCGAAAACCACTACGCCATTCCTCTTCCTCCTCCTCCTCCTCCTCCACCAGGTCCTCCCCCTCCTCCTCCTTCTCCTCCTCCTCCTCGTCATCCCTCCTCCTCCTCCTCCTCCTCCTCCTCCTCCTCCTCCTTCTCCGCCTCCTCCTCCTCCTCCTCCTCCTGCTCCTCCTCCTCCTCCTCCTCCTCCTCCTCCTCCACCTCCTCCTCCTCCTCCTCCTCCTCCTCGTGCTCCTCCTCCTCCTCCTCCTCCTCCTCCTCCCGCCATCTCTCCCTCCCTCCTTTCCCCCCTCCTCCACCTCCCCTCCCCCTCCCCCTCTGTGAAGCGAAGCTTCACAGGGTACACTTCCTCGTCTCCCTGGATGCACCTCGGGCAACTCTCGCTTTCCTCTTGGCGCTCCGTATCCTTCAGCGCCACAAGCACACGCACGCACCAGCACGACGATATGAGAGAGAGTAGGAAGTGGACGGTATTGGGCTCAATTGAATGGTGGTTGGAAGTGAGGGAGAAAGGCGGGGCCTCTAGGGCCTGGGACTCCTGCGGTCCCGCAGGGAGGGCCTGCAGCCAAATGGCGATGGATGGAGCGAATATGTCAACGAATGAAATCGCCAAAGGTCGATTCAAACCCTCCCCCTCTCCCTCCTCCTCCTCCTCCTCCTCCTCCTCCTCCTCCTCCTCCTCCTCCTCCTCCTGCTCCTCCTCCTCCTCCGCCACCTCCTCCTCCTCCGCCTCCTCCTCTGCCGCCGCGGCCGCCACCGCCTCCGCCTCCGCCTCCGCCTCCACCTCCTCCTCCGCCAACGCCTCCGCCTCCGCCTCCGCCTCCTCCTCCTCCTCCTCCTCCTCCTCCTCCTCCTCCTCCTCCTCCATTCCTTTCCTTATAAATAAATTCTCCCTGTCGCACCCCGAGGCCCATTTTTAGGACGGGCCGGGCGTTTCGCCTGAGACTGCCTCACCACTCACGGCTCTGAAGACTAAAAAATGGCAACAGCTTCACAGATGAAGGGCGGGTGGTTTTCAAAATGTGGGTTTCGCCTTAGCGCCGCGCACATTCGTTTTAAAGATTCGTAAGAGCTTCACGGATTGAGGGCGGGCCGTTTTCAACAAGTGGCTCTCGCGCGCCTTAGCGCCGCGCACATTCGTTTTAAAATGCATAAAAGTTTCACGGGCTGAGGGCGGGTCGTTTTCGAAATGTGGCTCTCGCCTCAGCGCCGCGCACATTCGTTGTGAAAACACGCAAAGAGTTTCACGGATTGAGGGCGGGTGGTTTTCAAAATGTGGCTCTCGCCTCAGCGCCGCGTACATTTTTCTTAAATGCAAGAGTTTCACTGATCAAGGGCGGGCCGTTTCCAACATGTGGCTCTCGCCGTAGCGCCGCGCGCATTCAAATTGAAAATTTGCCAGGGCTTCACGGAATGAGGGCGGGTGGTTTTCAGAATGTGGCTATCCCCTCAGCGCCGCGCATCGTCGGTTAAAGAAATGTGCAAGAGCTTCACGGGTTGAGGGCGACTCCTTTTCAAAATGTGGCTCTCGCCTTGGCGCCGCGCACATTCGTTAAAAAATAAAAGCGTTTCACGGATGCCCATGATCAACATACCAGAAATGGCGTTTCGGAGGGATTCAGGATTGTGCGGGTGCAACAGTTATGTTGATTCGCGGTGTTGAAATTCCAAGATGGCGTTCTGGCACGATTCCGGATCGTCAAGACTGGAATTCACATTGATCCGTGGCGTTGAACCCCGAGAACAAATGTTGGCATGCTTCAGGGTCTTCACGCGGCTGTCTTCCAACGAAGCAGTTCCCTCAATGCAACTGAATCGTTGTAGGGGCCTATGAAGAGAGAGCTTGGAGGGAGGGTTAATTCCAACATCGTTGACGACTGTTGGGTTTACCCTGGTCCTCCCCCTCCTCCTCCTCCACCTCCTCCTCTTCTTCCTCCTCCTCCTCCTCGTCCTCCTCCTCCTCCTCTTCCTCCTCTTCCTCCGCCTCCTCCTCCTGATCCTCCTCCTCCTCCTCGTCCTCCTCGTCCTCGTCCTCTTCCTCCTCTTCCTCCTCCTCCTCCTCCTCCACCCCCCTCTCTTCCTCCTCCTCCTCATCCTCCTCCTCCTCCTTCTCCTCCTCCTCCTCCTCCGCCTCCTCCTCTTTTTCCTCCTCCCCCGCCCCCTTCCCATCCGCCTGCTCTTCTTCCACCTCCTCCGCCATATCTTCTGCGTCCTCATCCGCCTCGCCCCCCTCTTCCAAGGCCCACACAGCCCCTGGGCACAGAGATCGGCTGGTTGGGTGGAGGAACAGGAGTAGGGCGCAGCGGAGCAGCGCGCCGAAAACCGCCAAGCCCCTCCTCATATCAATCCTCCTCTTCCTCCTCCTCCTCCTCCTCCTCCTCCTCCTCCTCCTCCGCCTCCGCCTCCG